>CABFWO010002757.1:22250-32606 GCA_902155825.1 Timema genevievae | reverse complement strand
GGGGGGGGGGAGCGGGAAACAATTTAGGAAAATACAACCTTCAGTACATACAACTAGACTTCGAACCCCAACCTCCCTGTCAGTGCCAATCTAGTTTATTGGGAGTGTAGTACCTTAGAATATTTGATAATCAACATAAGTTAAAAAATATTTGTCATGGTTTTAAGAGGAAAAACTAAATAGCTAAAATAAAACTATTTCCAATATGGACAAATATACATTTAAAAAAAACCAAGTTAACACATTCTCCTAGTCAATAAAATGTGTTGGTGTTATGAACTCCATTGGGACAAAAATTAGAAAATTTTCAAATTTTTAAAAAAGTACTTAGTGTTGAAATATTAACAATGCTCTTCTCACAACACTAAAATCCCTAAATTTAATATATCAACAATGATTAGATATTTATTTAATTTTAACTCTATTAATGAACCGCTCCCCCCTTCCCTGGCTAAAGGTGAAGGAATTAGCATAGACCCTAAATGTATTATTTAGACACATTTTCATTATGTCTGTTGAGAAATCGGAGACCATGATTAAAAACTGCAAACCTATTAATATATGAGTAACATTGTTAGTTCATTTCAAACCTTCGTAGCATTTTGATGACTAGATTCAAATCATCTGATGAATCCTTTTCAACTAAATGAACCATATTTTTTAGATCTTCTGTGAAGATCATGTTTGAAGAGGATGGTTCGGAAAATTCTATCATTTTTGATTTGAATTTTTCAGACATGGTAGCAAATTGAGTTTGGATGCGTTCCCGGGTTCTTACATAGTTGTCCACTCCTAGAACTGCGTCTGAATATAGATGCCGAGTTCCTGAAATAAAAATTAGCGTATAGTCCATATAATAAGTAGAAAAGGGCAAAGATTTATTGCAACATAAACAAATGTTATTGTAATAAAAACAAGTATTCAAACTTATCAGTTGAAGAAGATGTGTTTTGGATTTATTTCAAACTTAACAAAAAAAAAAATCTTAGCTTAGGACCTACCATATTCAGAGAAAGGTCACTTTCATTTTCAGAAAAAAAAAGTTATAAATGTTTAACTTTTCTATTTTTTATTTCAAACGTTTTGTTAGAAAATATTTTTTTAAAAGTAAATGACCTAAGTTTAGGTAGATAAGGAACTTGAGAATAATCATGCAAATTAACAATTTTGAAGACTTAAAATTTGCTGAGAAGTGTATGGCATTATTTTAATGTAATTATAGAATGTTTCCAACTGGAATTTATCTTAATAGGCCTATGTTAAGGTGAATCATGTACGTCCAAAAACCATCCTACTCCAAATTGAACCATATTATTATTAGAGTATTTGAAGCAAAATGCTAAAAAATTTGTTTTCAAAAACAGATATAATAATAATTTTTGCTTGAATCTATTTTACATATGATATGATATAAACAGTAAAGTTATCGATTTAAACAACTCTTTAATTAGTGATTAAATATTAAATTCCCCATAAAAATATTCTTCAAAAATAATGATTATTTTTCCACTACAGCTACCATATTTTTAACACGAGTTAGTAAAACTATTTTTAAATTCAATATCATATTTTTATGGGTCTACTTGTTTTTTAATTCTCATGGTGACACAGCAATAAGTTCTTTTTACTATTAGTTGTTTGAAGAGAAGAACATACTTTAAAAGTACAGAGTGAACTTTTATTAATCCAGCACCCTTGGAACCTGACAAGTTCCGGACCAGAAAATTCAACTCGTATGAAAAAATCCTTTATATATCCCTTATGGCTTGGTCCTAGGCTTGCCATATCACTTTATATATAATTATTATTGCTATGTCATACAAAGTAGAATAAAGCTTAAAACAGGAACTAATACACCGCCTTTCACAACTCTTGGTCTCTCGGAAGACATAATTAAGGACTGAAATACAACCAGGGTAAAAGCCAAAACAAGAATGTATAACCAAAACACTCGGTTGCAGATGTAAGCAAGTTTGGTGCCTTTGTACTACAAATAGCACCATCCTAGTGGACGCCCATAAAACTAATGAATCAAAACCTGGTGGACTAAAGAGTTTCAACCTGTACTGCATTCCAGTGATCCAATGATATAAATGATCTGCCCTATCTAAAATGTTTGGTGTGACATTTCTTATCGCATGTTAAGGTTTTACAATAATTAATTATTTAAGAACACAGAATAAAAAGGTGGGTTACAAAAAAATTCACAAGCATTAGCTTAGAGCAGGAATTTCCAACGTGGGGAACATGTCAAAACGTTTGGGGGTAAGTGAAAGTATTTTAATAGTGGTGGAAATATGCCAGCATTGTAAGACAAAATATCAGTCAAAATTTTTTAAATTAATTCAATGATAAGGCAAGGGGCGATGAGGGTTTTATTCTATGTATGACCTTGAGAATATAATTTCAATTTCAAACATAAAGTAGTTTTTATAATTATTAATAAATGAATAAATAAATTAAAATTGTTAGATTTTATTGATAACTTTTATTTTTTGAATGTAATTTTTTTATATATATTTCACTTTATTATTACTTTGTTTTTTAATCCCATTGTTAGACCATTTATTTTCAATTGGAACAAATAAATCAGAAATAACTACTACTGTAGTAATTAAACATTTTGTTGAAAACATTAAGGGCACAATTTATGGAAATGGGCTGCCAAGGGGTATGCAAGTGAAAATAGGTTGGGATCCGCTGGCTTAGAGGATAGGAAAACCAGCCATAGTGTACATGGCTGTAAATATAGTAGAGCCAAAATATTGAAAGTCAGAGTTTAGAATATAAGTTGGGAGTTTGCTTCTTCTGAGAATTCTACAGGTAAAAGTTTCAAAGTGGATTGTCAATATTATAATTTCCTATTGGCAGATTTATCTATTTCTATTGCTGCTCACCCTCTTGCCGAAGCGAGAGGCTTATAAATAAGTAAACCACCCAGACCCATAGTTGGCAGAACACCTGACGCCCAATGATGAGGATACTTAAATATTAACCAGTAGAGTTAGCTCAACAAGAGTGTGACTAATTCTGAACTGAAAGGTCGAGATTTCAATGGTTTGAAACCCAGACATTGGGGGGTGGTTTTCTGTTCTGTTTCCAGGTGAATGCTGATGGATTTGATGGCGTATTAACTAAAGCCTGACTTGCGATTTAGGGATAGGCCCTACCTTTTCTTTGTCTTAAGTGTTGCCTAAAATATTTGACTAAAAATACATAAATGCAGTGGATTAGTTTCAAGAATGAATCCTCCATATTTGCATTAACTTAAGATATGTGTTAAAGTAATTCTAGTTTTTAAGTGAATTAAAAAACGCCTGCTTCAGTGGCCGCATGGTCCAAGGCACCATGCTTGTGTTAGACTAGATTGCAAATGACAGGGAAATCGAGGTTTGAATACCGATCGGGTGTAATAAGGGTGGTTTTCCCAAAATTGTTTTACACTCCCCCTCCATGCTAATGTGGATAAACTTCCTCTAAATACAACCTTCATCCCTAGACTCGTTAGCGTAATTAGTACAAATGGGTATAAAAATGAACATTTAGCCTAGTAAGACTAGGTGCTAAAAAAAATTAGAAACATTGCATTTAAATTTGATTTAAGACTAACCTTTCAAACTATCATAACAAAAAAACAAAATTTATTTTAATTTAATGTTTTATCATTTTAACTTCCACCTATATTAATGGAAAAGAGTAACTATGAGAAGTCAAGCATGTTGACCTTTTTACATTATAAAGACAAATTTTTCTTGGCTTTCCTCTCCTACCCAATTAAAAATCAAATCAATTTAGGTTTTCTTCAGAAAAAGTTGCAGTGCCATTAACTTATTTTTCCTTGGTCAGTGGAGCTTTGTTGTAAAATGGGCTTTCAAAAGATAGCGAGGGTAGTTTACTAAGAGCCTAATTTATTATTGAAAAATTTGTTGTACCAAAAAAATTGTTTGCATATTTTTTTATGAAGATTGTTTATTGTGATTACCTAACAAGATGATGGGTTGGTTTTTCTGAGGAAAAGTTACTCAGAGGTAGTTTAATGAAAAGTTATTTTTGAAAATGTTCTAAGCTAAGAGTAGGCCTACACTATGAGAAAGTTTGAGTGGGGCTACAATTTTGATGTAGCCTATAATTTATTTTACATGAAACAGTCAATGGGTTTTAAGATGTGTTTGATAATTTCTTAATTAAGCTTAGTAACAACATTATTTAAAAAGCCAAGATAGATTAAGAGAAAGGTCTAGATAAATCCTTAAAGTGTAAAGTTAATAAATGTTTAAAAATAGACAATTTACATACGAACCGTAAAAGCCCCGACACAGACTCTATATGTCCGTGGTCCGTAAGAAGTCGATGCCACAGTATCAGATTGCTCTAGCCACAGAGTCCTTATCCATAAGTTTGTACTCCATAGAAGTTGATCAACTTTAACTTTCTAAGGACTAGTTTATACAGACTACCAATTACAGCTGAGTTCCTAAATATGTGCATGCACAATTCAAATAAAAGAACGAATGGTAGGCTAGTGAAAGGATCCGTCACTATGGAAACATAAGAAAATGAAAAAAATGCTATGCGTGGCGCTATTACATAACCATTTTTCTAAAAACACCCTGGGAAAAGCGGCTTTTGGGAAATACCAAGTTCTCAGAAATAGTGGTGTCACTTTTGTATGTTCAACAGCCCTTTTATTATATTATATGGTTTACTTTGTATCCTTCTTACTGGTGTGATTGAATTTTTTCATAATTGATATGGATACAATTGATTATGATATGGATTTGCTTTTAAATGATTGTGTTCAGCAAATGCCTGTTGTAATTGATAAAAAACTAAAAGAATTAAAGGACGCCTTGAGAAAAGAAAATGATTAGTCAAGCATATCAGAAATTGGGGGAATATTAGGTAGGTTTTGGCTACCTACTAGTAGGCCTATTTTTACTTTGGAATTCAAACAACTTTTTTACAATGTTGCGTTTCGTTACCTACATTTTATGTTTACAAATAAAATATTGGAAAGATATAGAGCAAAGAAGAGTTAACATGGAAAGATATATATATATAGGCTACTGAGACATGATAATTTAACGTGCATAGTTAAGGATGTGGAAGGTTGATATTCAAGAATGGGACCAATACTGTAATAGGCTGAGACATAAATCAAATAACGAACGATGTTAGCAGAATGTACAAAGATGATTTTTTTTACCCAGGATAGGCAAGTGTGGAGCTGCAGCAAACCAAACTCAAGAGTGATAGGGATGGGTTGTGAAATCACAACTTGCTCCTTTGTCACTGCTCCTCTGACGTCACATTCCACAGCCTGTTCCTGACAGACGAAAGGAGCTGTTCCTTTTTGTCACTGGTCAGTTTGAAACGTTAAACCTATTACTGTATGCCCATTTATTTTCTCCAAGCTTCTACTGTTTTCTCTCGGTCAAGACTGTGTTGTTACAATATTGTACGGTAGATGGCACCACAAAACAGCTACGTATTAGAAGTGTTTATCAACGCTTGGCATCGCTCCTCATCTCTATACTATACTTTCTTTCACAGGCAGCGCTGGAACAGGTCCAGAGGAACCTTGCTCCTCGTGTCTCTGTCACAGGCAGCACTGGAACAGGTCCAAAGTAACCTTGCTCCTCGTCTCTGTCACAGGCTGCACTGGAACAGGTCCGGAGCAACCTTGTTTCTTTGTGCTCCGGAGATATTTTGGAGCAGTCGTACAGTAGAAAGGAAGTGGATGAGTTATGTGCTTGTCACAGCACTGCGATCAGGTCCAGCGCAACCTTACTTATCTATTATAGACCTAGTTTAGTGTTGGTTTGGGGAGTCACAAATTAGTTTTTAGGAGGTGAGTTTTCGTAGTAAAAAACAATATTTCCATAATACAAGTACAGTATGTAATGTATTCGCACAATAAATTGTTACTTTAGTGTTGAACATTGAAAGAGCCCACTTGGTGATCAAAGGATTCAAGGCAAGGTTCAGCAATCTACGGCTCACTGACTGGTTTTATCTAGCCCACAAAATATTTAGAAAGCAATTGTGTTCAATAGAATTAATAACTAATTGCTACATGAAAAATGTAAAGTAAAACTTTTTTTTCAAATAGGTCCAACAATTATTATTTTTAAACACATATGGCCCACGATATCAAAAATATTTGCAGACCCCTAGTCTCTGGCGTTACTCTCGCAATAGACTGAACTGACGATGATAGGGAGATTGGTGTTCGATCCCGGTTTGTTGCAATGAGGGTGGTTTTTCGTAAATGTTTTCCACTCTCATTTCACACAAATGTGGGTGCACTTCCTCTAAATTCAGCCATCCCCGTCCCTAACAAATTAGCGTGATTAGTGCATATGGCTATAAACCGAACGAGCGGTAGACGCGATGCTTAAAAAAATTAGGCTTGGAGCAGTTTTGTATATAAGGACTGTGACAAAAAGGAGCAGGTAAAAGGAACAGCTCCAATGGTGGAGCAGTAGCAGATTGTTCCTGTTCCACTAAAGGAGCAGTTTTTCCATCCCTAAAGAGTGATGACCTAAAGATGATTAGTGGCGTTTATAAGTGGGAACAGAAATAAAAGAACCAAAATCGGCAACAATTTTAACAAGCTCATCAACCATTCCTATATGGGTTGTTCTTATACTTGAATGTATCTGGAATACAAAGGATAGTGAATATAATATTTGAAGTCATGATAGTTACAATAATATATATTTAACTGCAGGCCAACCTAAGCCCACCGGCCAGTTGCAGACGTCCTACCAGCGGACAAAAAAATAAACCATCTCAAATGAAAAAAACAAATGTTAGTAACGTGGTATCCACAAACCTTTGATATTATTACTCGATACATTTTCAAATCCCATCAGATATTGGTTCTGAAAACTAAATAGTTTGGACCTCACATGTCTTATATATCTCGCCATATTTGTTTGATAGAGATTCTCTAGTTACTCATGTGTTTAAAGTTAGAGGTTGCCAACATTCAAACATAAAACTAACCAAACACGGAAACTAGCAATCATAGAGGTAAACCGTATAGGTCCCATTTCCACGAGGGTGTTTAGCAGCGCGTCAGCAGCGCTGCTGCTACACTCTGTTATTAATCCTTATTTTAGTCTGACTCCGAGGGCTAAGTACTTTAATTTGTTTTATTACATAAGATAATTTATTTTAAAATACGGCATCACTAATACTCGGCTCACCCTCTTCTTTCAAGAAGGCTAGTTCTATACTTTATTAAAAAAAAATAAGGAACGATGAAAACACATTTTATAAGTATTTTCGCACGTCGGTAGAATTATTTAACTAAATAGGGAAAGACCAATGTAGATTTCCCAAGTATTTTCACACATCAGTTGATTCATAAAGATTAAATATAGTTTTCATTACTTTTTTGCAGCAGTAGAATCATTTAACTAAGGAAAGACAAAAATACATTTTTAAAGATTCTTCTCATGTCAGAAGAATCATTTAACCAAGTTTGTAAAGATGAAAACACATTTTCCAAGTATTCTCTCACGTAAGTAGAATCGTTTAGCTAAATAAAAACAAAGACACACTAACCAAGTATTTTAGCACGCCAGTAGAACCACTTAACAAAGTAGGACCCCCTTTAGTGGCCGAACGGTCTAAATTACCAATCTCGTGTTAGATTAGTTTGCAGATGATGGGAGGATCGGGGTTCGATTCCAGGTCGGGTCTTCTGAGGGTGGTTTTCCTAAATGGTTTACCACTTTTCTCCCACGCAAATGTGGATAGACTACGTCTAAAACGCTTCCTTCCTTATCCCTAACCTTTTATGGTAGTTATCATGCGTAAATATGTTCACGCATTAAGACGCGGTGATAAGAGAAAACTAATAAGATAAAAACGAACACAACACATTTTCTAAGTATTTTTGCATGTACTGTAAGTTTAATACTTAAGTAAATTATTAGTTACTATAAAAGGTCATGCTGACAATACTGAGAGTTTAGATGTGGAGATGTTTATTGGTGGGATTAGAGATGCTACCGGCTTTATGGGATACATGACCATCATGTTAAACAATAGTATGGTAGACCTACTCCTCAGCAACAGAATCAAAGGGCGTGTAAGCCTAGAAGGTAAACTAGTAGTAGAACGCGTTGCTAAAATAATAAAAATAAATCAAGAATTTAATATTTCTCCCTTATTTTCAATCACACTTATAATCGTAGTCAGACACAATAAAGTAATAAGAAAATTTGTCTATGACAAACAAGAAAGTTTATTGTTTATCATAAGGAATTTCAAATATGAATAGAAGATGTGTTACGTTTGCTGACCTTTAATTGACCAAAGTTTCTTCTCACATTCTCATTGGCTGACACTTTTCAGGTCCAAAGGTTGTCTATGCACTACTCCCTGCATAACGCATTCAAAGAAAAGTTAAATAAACTTTATGTAATTTGGATGTCGACTCTGAACGTTTTTATTAAAAATGATGTACGAGACGTGTATACCGTCAAATATTCAGGACATAGGTCTTAATCTGTAAAAATCTTGTTTATTTTAAAATTAAAATGTTTTTTTAAATAATTATAATATGTTTGCCTCTTAGTATTTCGTTTATTTATATGTTTCACATTCTATTAGTTAATTATTGTTATTATATAGCGTTATGCGTGAATATAAAACCAATCAGTGCTTTAAATTTTATACTTAAGAGACCATATTAAATATTCATTTAGATACGCTAAACATATTTTAAAATGCCAAATCTTGAGACTATCAACTATGACGTGATTTATCGCAGCCCACCTTTGAATGAAAATCTAGATGTCCTTTTGCTGGTTTTTTGATTGCCTAGTGAAGTTGAATCAATGTCGGTTCAAAAAGTGTAAGTTAAATACCTTAAATAAATAAATAAATAAAAAGGTTGAATCAAAATAATTAAGGTGGGTTTTGAACCAATCTATTTTTGTATGTTGTTTCAGCTAAAGTTACCTTTAAACAAAACTATTTTTACATTTATATTATTTATTTCAAGTATGATAATGATAGTTTTAAATACCAAATTTTATAAAAATCATCAATAATTTGTGACATGACCTAGAAATTTGCGCGCTTATCAAAAATTATGTCTTCAGTTTAAAAAAAAGGGTTGTAAAATATATATTTGTTTATTTTTCTCTAAAATGTAATAAAATATATTCAACACAGTTTTTGTGAAACTCAATTATTTTATCTGTTTTTACTTTAAATAAATTGAGTATACTTACATTTTTATGTTTCAATGATTATATTTAGTAGTGTGTGTATATATATATGAAAAATAGCAAAAGTAGTCAACGTAAAGCAGGCACGTTTCATGTAGAGAAGATTAGCAAATCACATCATGACTTGAAATTTAACTAGACTAATCTTAAGATTTCATATTGAATTATCATAGTTACAAATTTTTAATAAATTTAAATTATCATGTAAGGGCGGAAAAAAAGAAGCGAAAAACAGATTTTAACGAAGAAATAAATGAAACAATCTAAGGCTATTCAGACATTAATTTGATCTTTTTGTATGCATTCTTATTGACATCTTTATTTTTAAGGAAGGATAGTTATTGATACATTACTACTTCTTTTGATTTCCTCCTCATAAGCTCCTACTTCCATACACATTTCCCCACGAGCTCCTATCCCCGTACACAGCTAACATTGAAATGCTTTTGACAATATTTATTGCTTAAAATATACAGAGAAAACTTTTCAATACATGGGCTTTTAGATTCAACGGATTATGTCATCGGAACCAAGCAGATTAGGCACAGATCCAAGATTAAGCTGCTCGTTGGAAGAGCTTAATAGTCAGACCCTGAAAGTAAATATATACTAGCATGTGCTGTGTTGTTCTGAGACTGTATTATAAATTAAACTAGACAAATGTTTAAACCTTGTAATCACTTGAAAATTAGCTCAACAGCCAAGGGATTAATAATTAATAATTTGCTACCTAACATTAGCCTTGAAAGTTGTGAAAATTTAAGTCAAAGACAGTTTAATATAGGGCAGGAATTTAAGTTTCTATATTTACTTAATTTTGAATCGCTAAGGATTAAGCATAGCCATTTGTTAACAAAATCAGCCAAAACGATCGTCAAAAATTTACATCGATCCTTCTTTTTTTTCATTTTTTTTAGCGCTGAGTCTTACAACATGTTCAGGCTATACTCCTTACAACCTTCTTTTTTGTGCTTGAAGATTAAAGGGTTGATACTCCTCCAATGGTTTTTAATACATTGCATGATATGACCTCAGTTTTTGTCTCAGACCATTGTGCCCCCTTGATTAATCGTTGAAATTATATATATATATATATATATATATA
>CABFWO010002757.1:0-13346 GCA_902155825.1 Timema genevievae | reverse complement strand
AAAAAAAAAAGGAAAAACAAATATCTATTACCTTATAAAGTATAAACAGTCGTTCTACATTTTAATAAACCTGCAGGAGTTATCAAAGATCATAACATCACGCCAAAATCTGCGTTAGTTTGTTTATCATACTACTTATATCAATACAAATTTTATGACTAGTAAAATTTAGTGAAATGTTACGCGCTTCCAGAAATCCTTCGTGTACCCCTTGGGGAACGTGTACCACAGTTTGGGCTACACTTCTTTAACAGAAATGCACAGACGCCAATTGTAATAATTTTTGCCGTTTTTTTCTTTTCTTATTCATAAGGCTTGAATTTCGAAACGAAACAAAAATAAAAAACAAGCTATTTTTTAAACGTACATTATCCACAATGGTAAAGGTCCTTAGGGCCTTTGGCTCTGTCGAGTGCAAGTCTAAAAGCTATTTTGTGGGATGGTGGGTTGGAAGGTGAAAGGCGTGGCATGGCTTCACAATCGACCAAAGAAAGTATCCTTCGCACCGACAAGAACAGATGGATCACGGAAACAGATGGCGCTAGCTACTGGACAGGACTTGCGGGAAAATCGTACGTTTGAAAATAAAAATTTCACTCGTTCTAGAGAAAACTGATATGTTAATATTTTCAAAATCTCTTCTAAGATAATATATCAATGCTTATTAAGTGTTACATTTTTATTTTTTTTTGTTATGTAGCCGGCAGTTTTCTATAAAAAAATGTCAACATTATTGATATTTGATTACTGTTAAAATTATAGAGGAGGTGCGTATATAAAAGTATAACTTAATCAACATGCTTCTATTCTTGAACAAATCGTTTCTTAAAATAAAATTGCAAAACAATATGAGATAACTGTTTGTTCCCATGGCTCTGAATGTCCACGCTAAATAAAAACGTCCAATCGTCTTAAAAACTGTATATTGGGGTGGATACTTTATGTATAAGGAATTCTGCCATTTTTAATTTCCTTTTGACAAACAGTATGAAGCACAATAATAGTAGTTGTATCGATTTTAAAAAATATGTATACATTTTCCCCGTGTCTCTTAAACCGTTCGGTTAGTATGGATTTTTTTTTCAGCATTGCGTCTTACTGCCCATTTGATTTATACACCCATATACTAATTATACTGATGTGCTAGGGATTAAGAATGTTGAATTTATAAGAAGTGTACCTGCATTTGAGTGGAGGGAGAGTGGAAAGCCATTTTAGGGAAAACCACCGTCAGTACACCCGACCGGGATCGAGCCCCGATCTCCCCGTCTTCGGAAGTCTAGTCTATTGCGAAAGTGATACTTTAAACCAGGCGTGTCAAACTTGTTTTATCACAAGGGCCAGATTGAAAAAATATCTCAAGATTTAAAAAATCAATTTAAAATCTATTATTAGAACTTTTGTACCTGTCAGATAAGAATTAAAAAATAAATAGATCTCGACTGTCAATTATATAACACACATTCCTACCGATTTCTTATGAGACTACAGGATTAGTAATAGTGTGTATCATCGCTACAAGAGTGCACTGATGGTATCTCAAGTCAATCCCACTGGCGAGTCTACCAGTGCACTCTCGTAGTAATGACTATAAATAGGGTCAGGACTTAAAATAAATAAATTGAATAAATAATGACTTCTAATGATAAATTAACACCCACTTTTAAAAAGAATCTCCATGATGTTAGCTCGCAAGTCGATAGTGCCAACATTTGCAGATAGAGGGCATCATGTTGTCAGCATTATGAGGCTTCTGGACGCATATCTCTGTCTTCTAAACCGGAGCTGTTACTTCTTTATTCAAGTGTCTCCTCATTTGTCCTCAAGAGGCTGAGTTTGAGCCCATTACAGAACCACTGTTTCACAGATAGATTTTGGAAGCGCTTGGGATCAAACCCATGAACCTCTGGCTCTGTAACTATGAACTCTGACCACTATACCATAGAACACTTTACAAATGTCTACTTGTTCTATGGCATTTGGAACTTGAAAGTACATTGCCGCTCTTACAAAAGTATGCCCCCTGTTCCTATCTTGAGATAGTTTTATCCGGTCCACCTCATTACACACTATCTCCCTCAGGTCCATTATAGTGTTATCCTCCCACCCATTGGTCTCTTCCCATTGAATTTGCCAGTCAATACCATGAACATGGTTCTAGACTCTTCTATTAGCGCTGCATGTCTCGCCCACAGTAATCTACGAAACGTGAATATACCAGCAATGTCTTGTGATGAGTAGAGGATATGCAACTCATTATTATGCAATATCCTCCGCTACCCAGTAGCCTCATCCCTTTTTGGACCAAACACTTAACAAATAGGAACTAAATAAAAATCTATTCAATTAAAGGCCTTTAAAAACTAAACTATATATTATGATAGATATCACATTTTTAAAAATCTTTTCACCCCGACAACCACTGTGTGATGAAATTTTTTATGATTGAGTATAATATATAAGTTTATAAAATATCGATGGTAAATAAAAATATCCATAGGCCTACTCAACAAAAATGCCAAAAAATGACGCAAACCAAGAAAATAGATCTAAAAATCCTAAATAGCGGTAAATGACCTATGACCTTTTAAAAATAGCTTAGAAAACTAAGGGATCATGCACAGTTATGTATATACACATGCTCATTATTTCTGATGTACCAAAACAAATATGAATGTCATCAAAATCCGGCCCTGGATATAACTATATACGATGTGTTGCAGGGAGGGGCGAGGGGATAAGCCAAGGAGATTTCGTTCTCTATTTTCGGAGACAGTCTACAAAATAAGAATTGTGTCCCAGACTAATTTTGTCTATGATTCTTAAATAAATTAATGCTGTCTGAAATGTATATATATTAATTAAAACTGTTTATTTAAGGTGTGATGGATGGTGGCGCGAGAAAAAAGCCAGTTTTTATGGCAACACACTTTTTTGGGCCAAAATAAATAATATTTTGCTTCAATACAAACATAGCATTTAATTTTCTTCACATGATGACCAAAAAATTTATTAATCATCTGTCAAGGGTGTTCTGGACTTTCGTGACAACTTTTTCTCTTCATTTAAAAAGTTTGTTTGATAATGCCGCCATGCCCATGAAATATATTCAGGAAATGTTGACATGGAAAGAAAATTAAACTCTTTATGTTTCTACTGGATCAATATTTTATTTTTTTGGCTACAAAAATGTTTTGTTATAAAAAACTTCACACTGACCTTTCCTCGCGTCCTCTTCCATCCCACATTAAGTCAGTTTCTTAATATTTTAAATATAAAAACTGTAAGCAATGCACATAATTATAGCCAGCGACGAGTATCTTTCACTCATTCAGACTTTTATTTTACTAACCTTTGGCTATAGAGTCTAGAAGGTAGTAAAATGACGCGTGCTTAGTTCTATTCATGCCGACCTTAGTGGTCTTGGGGTAAAGTGCTCGCCTCAGGAACCAATGTTCGTGATAAATACCCAGCCAGGGTTGAGGGATATTTCTTGAGTGATAAAAATCCGTTGCACAACTTCCTTCAGAGGGGAAGTAAAGCCGTCAGTCCCATGTTGATAGTGGCATGTAAAAGAATCCCGTAATTTCTGGGAAAATACCTTTCCCGGCGAAATTGATCGGCCCTTTCGCTCTAGCTCATAGAAATTCTCGTGAGCTGATATATTCAGTCATTTCTGAGAGTGCACGTTAAATACCTCAAATAAATGAAAATTAAATGACTTCTATTCTTTTTATAGCAAATGGTGGAAGGACTTTGATAACAAATAATTTTCAATCAAAACATGACCACCAGCTGTATTATTTACCATTAAATTCAACTACTTTTCTACGTATCGCACCAGAAAACGAGCCTTACATGTACATGAGATAGTAGAGTAAGCAAGACTGAGATGGCGTGGGCATGCAATGAGAATGGGAAAAGAGAAGATGCAAAAGAAAATGTTGGCAATAAAGTATGTTGGAAAAAGACCGCAAGGGAAGCCAAGAAAGAGATGGGAGGAGCCGATAACATAAAGTGTTCAAGTGATAGGAGAAGAATTGTGGAAGCATAGAAGAAGATGGAAGCGTTTTACTAAACTGACCCGGCCACAGGCTGTAAACAGTTGATGATGATGATGATGGCTCTCACCACTTTATACCACTAGTAAAATCAGCGTTAGGGTAATTTTTTTATGGATAGGATATGGGATGGAAGAGGAATCGAGAAAAGGTAATTAGTTTTGCAGTTCTCGTTGCAAACAATTTTTTTTCAGCCAAATTCAAATTAAATAATACGCCAGTAGAAACAGAGTTTAATTTCTTAGACATAGTAGTTTCAGCAGTTCTTGAATAGTCACAGGCATAATATTATCATTTAATGAGAAACTGTTTAAATGTTCATTTTAATTTAATTTAATATATTTGGGGTATTTAACATGCACTTTCTGAACAGATTGATTATATCGATACATTATATCGATATATTCACACCCCCCACCATCAGAATCGATATATGTCACGTGGTCTCGGTCTCCTCCTGTCTCAACGTGCCAAACTGTATTGGATACGTCCTGAAATACATTCTCATGTCATCACTCTTGAACTCCTGTATCAACATGTCTGGCCGCCAAACTGGTGCCGGGGCTTAAGTCATACATTATGACATCATTAGAGTTACGAAATCACTCGTGGACCATTCTTCTCTCGACGTGTCTTGCCACCGAATGATCACCAGTGTTGAGTCCATATTCAGGGGCCCTCCAGCAAGCACATTACAGGGAACCCCAGCAGCAGTATTCTACACCAATATTGGTCACTTTTGGAATGTGTGGACAATCCGTAGTGAGGCTTGAACGGGGAAAGAGTGGCTGACCAAACGCAGGAGGAGTCCACACATCCCTCAATCCTGTTCCCATTTTGATCGGACATGCACCCCCATTGCGTGACTATGTTCCCCTTTTGGTCGAACATGCACATCTTTTGGTTAAACATACAACCCTTTTGCTCAGTTTTGTTTCCCTTTTGATCAAAGACGCACCCCTATTGTGCAATTATGTTCCCCTATTGATTAAACACGCACCCCTTTTGCTCTACTTTGTTCCCCTTTTGGTCGGTCACGCAACAGTATTCCACAATTATGTTCCCCTTTTGGTCAAACACACACCCCTTTTTCTCAGTTTGGTTCCCCTTTTGTTCGAAGACGCACCCCTTTTGCGCAATTCCCCTTTTGATTGAACACGTACCCCTTTTGCTCAGCTTTGTTCCCCTTTTTGTCAAACACGCGCCCTTTTTTCTCAATTTTGATCCCCTTTTGGTCAAAGACGCACCCATATTGCTCAATTCTGTTCCTCTTTTAGCCGTTACGTACCCCCTTGGCCTATTCCTGTCTTGACATGTCACGCCATTAATCCGTTGCTAGGTCTGAGTCACCACTAGTAGCCTATTCCTTTAATAAGGGGCTGAGGACACCAACCGATGGAATGGGGCAACGATGGATTCGATAGAAAAAAAAGCAACAATTCCCAGGGATTCAGACCAATGGGGAACACTCCCTATAAAAAACCACGCACATTGGTATACTCCCAGGGACACTTTCCCACACCAAAATAATCCTGCGGATTTGAGCAATCGGGCATGCATAAAAACTAAAAAACTAATGGGCCACACATAAAACATAAAAGCTCAATGAGGCACACATAAACAATAAAAAACCAATGGGGCCACTCCCCCATAAAAATATCAAGTGAGCGTGATTTAACACGATCAAAAGGGTCAGTGACCTCTCACGGGGAAGTGTTTTTACCCGGCAGTGGATGAACACCTATTGCGCATTTATGGGGTCACGGGCTCAAAGATCAAGTTGGTCCCATACTACCCAAGCACTACTGATCTGGACGTGACTCTTATAATGCATTCAGTGATCTAAATGTGGCCTGTTCAACTGCATAGATAAGGAGGCTGAAATAACGACTGAACTTTCACTAAAAGAAAATATGGGGGAAATATAAAACAGAATTGAAAAGCTAATAAGTGCTGTGTAAGGCAAAACTGGTGCAAGTGTTTCTTCTAAGTTGCAATCAGTGTTAAAAAGAAATATAGGATAGTCAACGTTTGTCAGTGTAGGCCATGTTCTTATAGGAAATGATAGATTTCCCTGAGGACATTTCTAAAAAAAAAATAAAAAAATAAAGACTCCTCTTTTAGAATATATCTAGTGACATCCTGTGAAGTGGAAAGACAACTTTCTGCCCACAAGTATATTCTGTCTGACAAGCGGCAATCAAATACCCAAGAAAACATTGAAATCGAGATAAAAATGTTTATTGTGCAGCAAAGTATAAATAATCCATTAATATCTGTGCCAATCACATTGTAAACAGGATAAATGTTACTTGCTTGATAAAATATTTGTTTTATAACTATGCTGTTACATAGTTTTAAAAATCTACGTATTTAACTCTATTTTACTAAATATTTTTATATATTATATATAAAAATCCTAGCTCTAGTAATAACACTAAACTAATATTAAGTTTTTAATATTTTTTTGAAGGGGTGGAGGAAGTGGGAGCGACAGATAGCGGTGGGCCCCCGCAAACGAAGTTTTCCCAGATATCCACGTCTGCTTTTTTTTTTAGCACCGCGTATTACTACCCGTTCAGGTTACACGCCCACACGTCTGTTAAGGTCGGCACCGTTTGTCATTAGTGTATTTATCGCTTTCATATATCGAGAAAGGACAAACCCTTTTTGGTTTCAATTTCTCTTATCCCCGCCCGTTTGCAGCGTCACCAAGGAAAGGAGGAAACGAAGTTTATAAGAGGAGAATCAACAACGTAAGAGTGGCAGTAACCGAAATACTTTCTGGCAGATCAAAGGGAAAAAGTGTTCGCTGCGCTTTTTTTTCTTTACTGCTACTGAGTAACTTTTGAGATTCATTGAAAATGTAACTAAAGGGGTGCTTTGAAAAAGAATGAAGAAATGAAATAGCAAGCAATAATTTAGCAGTTTTATATCTATTAGCAGAAATTCACATAAATTGAAACCATCCAAATTTAGGTGGCACATCAACATTTTATAGAAATAGCGACCATATATTTTATTGACAAATCTACTTATTGATACGTAACTGTTACCATCTCACTGGCTCTGAAGAAAAAGATTGAACTCAAAATCAGATACCTAAACGTTCCAATATGGGCGGATCCTGAGGAGGTGAGGGAGGAAGTGCGCACGCCCCCCTCTCAACAATATTAATTAGAAAATCAAATCAATTAAATCAATGTTATAGCTACTACTACTTGTAGGCTACTGTAACGTAATGTATCACTAGCCAGCTGCTTCGTATGTCAATCACTGTCAATAATTGATTTGCATTTATAACACATAGATTATTAACAAACAAAACTTAACATAAAACATAAATAAACTGTACCCAAAAGGAAAATACAACCTCCTAGGTAACAATAATTTTATTGACACATCAAAAATGTCCCCTTAAAGCACAAGCGTGGAGCACTAGTAATACAAATGTGGACAAACATGTTTAAAGGCCAAGTGTACCCTTGAGGCACAAGTGTGAAACGCAAGTAATACAATTTTAGCTAAACATAACTATATGCACCATGTCTCCTTATGTTATAGCATTAAATAGCCACTATTAGCTCGCCGTCTAGCATAGAGGAGCGTGAAGCGCAAATAAGAGATAATAACTTTATGGGTGGCCTCCATAGCCGCCTAGAACCAAGTGTAATTTTAACCCATTTTATCAAGCCAATATATACTAACATAAATGTATACGCTACCCTAGAACATGCCCTTAAAAGGTAATACATTCTTGATCGAGGAGTTAGGGACCAATGAGAACAAGGCAGGACAGAGGTGCGAGAGAGAGAGAAAGAGATAGAGAAAGAGAGAGAGAGAGGAGAACATAACACGTGATGTTGAACCGACCCTACGTCGAACAAGAGCTCCGCCAAAACATATCAGTCCAAGTTCATCTTCAGCCACGCCGGTATGTTTACTTTGTTGTTGCACGAACACATAATCACTCCGCGTGATGGACTTGGTTAGATTGTCCGTGGTCCGAGATACAAGAACACAGCAAAGTACTTAAAATGGTCTTTTCGTAACGTTTATTACAAAACGTTACAAAACAATGAACTTGTATGATTTTTTTTGTTTCAAATTTTCTATAATTTATCAGTATTTTTTTTAGTGATAATTGAGTAAATAATTTAGTTATTTGTTGAAAATGTAAATAAACTTGCGTAGATCCGTAGAGATAGTAAAAATATCCATACAAAATAACCAATAGTACACTCAATTTAGGAAAACATAATAGGGAACCGGACAAAATTGCAACACAAATGGTTTTGGTATCAATATGTAGATAAAAATGAGCTGAACAACTTTTCCAAAAGCCACCCTAAATGTATTAGTTTTGGGCCCGCTCCACCCACCCCCTTCCCGCCCTTCACGAAAACCCTGGATAGATCCGCTCCTGTGTTCGAGGTTCGAATCACTTTAAAGTAACAGTTTTCAGATTCACTCTCTAAAATTCACAACACCCAGTCATTTTGTAATCTATTCATCAGTGTGGAAAGAAGAAACCTCAGCTTCACTAGTTGTTCGCCTCCTTTCCGGGGATAAGTTCTAGGATCCTTATTAGTTCAACACTAGGACGTGCTACCGATCGATCACAGTATCCAATAGGTTTGTTTATAGCATTTGGATGAAACAAATGAGTAATACAAGGAAGCGGCTAGGCCCTCAATAAACTATTATTTTTTTTAGCTAACTACCGCCTTCAACCCCCTAGACAAATAATGTTCCGCCGCCAATGATTTCAGTCAAAGTTTTGTAACGATATTGATTTGGACCGCTCTCATATATTTAAAAAGTCATGGATGAAGTTATTTTTCTTTAAAGTATCGTATGTAGATTATCCTTTTAAGACTTCATCCATGGAGAATCACGCGCTTTTCAGGAATAATCTAGAAGCATCGCACCATTAAAACTTATTTTTTTATTTTCAAAATTTAACTCCGTAATATTTACCAAACAAGCAAGAGAAGCCAGCTCCCTATATCCAATAGGAAACTAGCCTTCAAAACACCTGTCGCAGGGACGCCTTTGATTGGTTGGTTTTGCCACTGGTCACGAGAGGTCCAAGGGGCAAGGGGCATGTCTTATATAAGCTGTGTGTGCGTATGAATAGAGAGTGTGTGTCGACGACAGAAATAGAGTAATCACAAAAATAGAGTAGACATACATCCAGAGTGTGATGGCGAAATAAACTAGAGTACATAATTTGTATCTTAAGTAAAAGTGTATATGAAAATATAATCACTCCAATAAATCGTGTGCAACATCAACAGTTGTATTTATTACATAATAATAATTCCGTATCATAAATAATTGGCGCTCGATCACGGGGTTATAAATACCAGTTATATCACAAACATTCCGTATCATCATAATTGGCTCCCAATCGCGGGGCAATTATAAGTCCAAACAATCCATAACATAATCAGCTTGCCCTCTTCTTAAGCGAAATTAAATCCTCAAATCAATGAGGGATGCACACACTGCGACGTATCGCGTCTACTCTTATCGTTCCGAACTGGTCTGGGGAATATTCCCGATTTAGGTTTTTACTTTACTTCTTAGTTTATTAAAAATAATAATAATGTAGGTATGGGATTCACACGAAGACTTAAATATTGTTGAGTTTTTCAATGAAAATGAATTAATTAAAGTTTAAATACGATACATTAATTAATAAATCAACTCTAAAGCTGCGTCCAGACTAGCGAGCCTAGCCTCGTTAACGTTGGATAAACGGGTTCGTTGTGATGCTCGCAGCAACCCAGTGAATGTCTTTATTTCGGCGAACATCAAAGGGTGCTACGAGGCTCGGCTCAAAACTCACTGGACGGTGCTGCGAGCCGAGCCTCGAGCCAAGCACTTGCAACTTTAAATTATTATTTATTTATAATTAATATTCAGTCACACGCGCGTGAAATATTAGCTGAGAAGTTGTGTGTTGTAAATCTTTCTACACCTTGAAATTTTGTTTGAATTTTTTGTTGTTGCAAATGACATATTAAATATTAACTGCAAATTTGTTTTATAATAGGCCGAGGAAAATAAATAAAAATTTATTTAATCTTTAAAAATTAAAGATTATATTAAAATAATATTAAATATTAATATTATTTACATAATAGTTACATGACTACTCGCGTGTTGTAAACTGTACAACAATGGTAATACTTTTTATAAGAAAGTTTGTTGCACACTTAAAATAAGTTTGAAACTGCCTCTGGAAAGAGAGTGGTAAATAAAGAATATACTCTCACCCTAGGTAGATTTTGTGGGTACATATGTCTCAGCCAGCTTCAGTGGCGTAGTGGTCTCACGCGTCAATCTCGTCTCAGACTGGCGTGATCAAGGCGGGGAGATCGGGGCTCGAATATAGGTCGGGTCTATTGAGGGTGGTTTTTTCATATATGTTTTCCCACTCGCCTTCCACGCAAATGCGTGTAGATTACCTCTAAAATTCTTCCTTCCTCATTTCTATCCCATAAGATTAATTATCATATATTTTATTAATTATTTAAAACAATCTGTTTAGAGACCTTAAATAGTAATGGCAGACTGGTATAAGAGTCAATGGTTGTTAAGAAATGTATAAATGTTATTGTGAGTGTTTCCTGCACACTTATGGATTCTCTTAAACGTGAACTTTTTTTTTTTGCCCTTTTGGCCCAATCAAAATAATTAGATGCTTTATCACTTGGTGACATTCTAGTTAAGTTTTTGTGTTCACCACTAATTTCTTGAAATTTAACTTAGTGGAGCCAACTATTATCATTATATTCCACCCGCCAAGTACTTTTGAGTTTGCCACCATCTTCTGTCCTGTCTTCCCCCCCTTCCCCCCTTAGTTGCAAGGTGTGGATAAATTATGCCACGGCAGCCAATTTTAATTATTCCCTGTTCATTGGGTGTGTCATCCACTGAGGTATATAACTTTACGAAGCAAAATATGGCTCACAGGAATGTTGAGGCTCGGCTCGATGTTCGACTCGCTAGTCTGGAAGCAGCTTTAGAGGTTGGAATAATTATATCCTGTGGTAGCCTAATTTTTGAAGACAGTGAGTGAGTGACGTGTTGAATGTTCCATCAGTCCTAGCGAGTAGTATAGCGACCTAAGTAAGGACTACACCCTGTGATAATCTTACGAGACATTGAATGTTCCATCAGTCCTAGCAAGTAGTATAGCTACTCAAGTAAGGACTACACCCTGTGATAATCTTACGAGACATTGAGTGTTCCATCAGTCCTAGCGAGTAGCGTAGCGACCCGAGAGTGGTAATACGGCGATAAACTGGTTGAGTGAAGACGTGAGTGAATCAGTCCTTGTCCAGACCTAGCCCGGACCACGTGATGGTTGATAATCTAATAACACGGCATCATGCGAGATAATTAATACCCCCAGCTTGTTTCTAATGCAAACAACGCCAAGGTAACATGATTAAATCAGTCTTTAGCTACACTTTCAGTGGAGTCTCAACCCAACTAATTTATGGGCTTTGGTTTTCTACCACAATTCTAGATTAACCGAAATTAAAAGTTTGCATTAAAAAAAATAATAAAACGGTATCCACTACCGCCACCCACTGTTGTAAGAGGAGTATTTGTTTTACTTGACAAGCTTAATTTTATCAGGAACGTCTTAGGGGGAAAAAAACTTTTTTCCGAACAATTTTTAAAAGGTTTTTTTTCCTATTAACCACTTAAGAGTGCAGTTCATAAGCTCGCAGAAATATTTGTTAATACATGAGGTTTTGTAATCCCATACTAGAAACAACCGATTGATAACAAATTATGTTTATTCTGGATGTACACTCCCTTTACCCTGAATGGTAGCATTCTTACTGTCACGGATTATACTAGGGCCTTATATTATAAGCTATACCATAGTGGCATAATGCAAGGTAAGCTTGATACCATCTTAGAAGATAAACGAAGAGTACAGTGGTCTTATACTCCTAGAGCAATGTTTCCCAAACTTTGGTGTACGCAATGTCCCAATAAGTTTTATTCGGCCGCCAATAGAGGTTTTCTAGACCGGAGCTGCCACTCATTTATTCAAGAATCTCCTCATTTATCCTCATGAGGCTGAGTTTGACCTCGTTCCAGACCCACTGTCTCACAGACAAATTCTGAAAGCGCCGGGGACTAAGCCCGGAACCTCTAGATCTGTAGCCAGGAGCTTTGACCACTAGACCACAAAGCACTATTAATTTAATAATTAAAAGTCCTAATTTGTAATAGTTCCGCAAAAAATAATTAATCATTTAAAACGCAAATATTCACTTAATTGTATTGTTATTATTAACACCGCGTCTTACTACCCGTTCGGTTTATACGCAGATTAATTTTAGATTTATGGATATATTATAAAAATGAAATAAATGAAGACAGCTAGACGTAAATAAACAATTGAAAGAAAACAAAAGTATTAACACACACAAATAATACTACACACACAATATATATAGGCTACTATGCATATACACTTTGAATATTTATTTAATAGGCATGTAAAAACATGATGGAGATAAAAATAATTTAACAATAAAACACATCTGATGATAATGTTTTGTAACTATAGCATATAGATTAAATATTATTTATACACAATTGACATAGCAAAGTGAGGTTTTGTTTTCACTAGACCATTTGGCATTCATCTACCTGTCTAGATATTTGTTACGCGATAGTGTCAAATAGATGGACCACTTTTAACGAAACTTAACAGGGACATTCTTTGCCGAATGATGAAACAGTTTTTAAATCCAGCATTCCGTTTCAATATGACAGCCGCTCAACCTTATTTTAGTTTAGTAACTCCTCTAAAGTACCCGTGGTGTATTTTTACTTTCTCGCTATCTTACAGGTAGATAAAGTATTGTGATCGTAAAAAAAATAAAAAAAATTCGAACTTGAGATTTTGATGAATTTTGACGTTTCATGACCCCCCGAATTCGAAAAAGTTGTTTTTGAATTTCCGTCTGTCTGTTTTACCTCTAACTAGAGCCTAAACTGTTTTACCGATTGGGATAAAACTTTGTATCTAAGGTTTTCATAGGGTTGCTCCAAGATTTTTTTTGAAATTTGGATATCTAGTCCTAAAATTAATGGTAGTTTACTTAATGGCAAAACGAGAATAAAATAGATTTTCTCAAAATCGTCTCTAACGATTTTGATTAAGGGGGAACTCCCACCAAATATCTAAAAAACTTGTCCTACTAAACTCCTTAAATCTGATGGTAGTTATTATTTAATAGCTTT
>CABFWO010002756.1:91928-109560 GCA_902155825.1 Timema genevievae | reverse complement strand
TTCCAGCCAAATCAAAACAGTGCTGCTATCTACACCTCTCTTGACACAGCTTCTGTTTCCAGCCAAATCAAAACAGTGCTGCTATCAACATCTCCCTTGACACAGCTTCTGTTTCCAGCCAAATCAAAACAGTGCTGCTATCTACACCAACAAAGCGTATGTGACTGCAATAGAACTGTATTATACTCAAACCACATACATAGTAGTTATGTTTTGCTGTATACAATGGAACAGTTGTAAGGCGTTTTTCGATCAAATTTTTTTATTAATTATTAATAGATACGTACCAGTTTGTTTATTTTAAACCGCACCTGTTAACACCGAGAACCAAGCCAGATAATATGAAGGGCTGGATAATCGTGACTTTATTATTTATTTTTCTACCACGAATTACCTACCCTCCTACCCACCAAGGCTAATTTAATTTCACAATAGGGTAAGGAGGCGTGATATATTATAAAAGAAATATACCCAAATTGGCGTGGAGGTAAAATAAGAAACGATTTGGGTAAGGCCATCTTCAGTACACTTGACTGGGATTCGAACATTGACCTCCCCATCACCCAGTAAATCATAACCATACGGGCTTGAAGATCCAGAATGCGTACCCACGTATGTGGGCCATTCTCATACTGCGCTTACAATACCCTGGCATGTACTTGAGCAAGAAGGAAGGTATTTAAAGAGTTTTGCCCGCTGGTTCTTGTATTTTATTTTTTACCTCCTCCCATGTTATGTCAGCCTGTCTTCATCAAGTTGTCTAGTGAACCCGGACCTCCGTCCCTCCACCCTCAAACGCCTTACTACCCACCCACCCACCCACCCCTCAACTAAACATGCCCTCCCCCTTCTTTCACCCCACCCATTTCTTGGTGGATCACAACATTTCATACACCACGAGTGAGTGAGTGAGTGAGTGAGTGAGTGAGTATCTTACACTAATCTCTTCCACATCTACTCTCCATATCTAATGGATGAAACAAACACACCGCTGGAGAAAGTATTACCAACAATCCAATCTTCACAGGAAGTGAAGTTACGAGATCTACTTTCACGTATTTATATGTCAAGTCAAGTGATCTTCTTTCGTCACTTTTAATAGATAATATAAGTACCTAAAAAAAAATACTGTTTTTGGGTTTGAGGATTTAAAAAATATTCGTAATTTAATTAGATTAAATAAAAGATGAGTACCTAAAACTGCTAATTTTAGTTGTCCCAGAAGGCCTACCTAGAGGCTAGAGCTGTCATGGGATGAGTTCGATGACTCTTAACGCGATCAGGGGCGCAAACAGAAATTCTTTTTGGGGGGGCAGGAAGGGGTCGATAGTCAATCCAACCAATTGCTCGTATAAGACTCATAATTTTGAACAAATTACAAATTACTTAATGAGGCCAAATATATACACAGGCTGTATTGAGACATTGGGTTATTTTCAACCACTGCTTTAACGTGATTTAAAAATTGGTAAATCATTGCTTTTTATTTAATATTTTATTTATAGGTTGCTTCATGTTCTCAGGGGAGGGTCCGAACCCGCTGGACACCCCTAGTGTGTACACCCCTGAACGCGATTAAAATTTATATCCCATGAAATTATATAAAATAAATATAATAAAATGTTGATTAGGACATTAGTTTACATCGTACAGGTAGATTAACCAATAATGAGAGGTGGTTCGAACCACGGTGGTGACCAACTTTCAGTCATAGACCAACACGTTTAAGAACTGGTGACCATATGCCGCGTATGAACATAATTGAGCGTATGTACTACTAACTACCCTGACAAAAGTGATTTAAGTTAAAAAAAAAGCGGTAAACTGAAAATATAGAAATTGTATGTCTACCTTGGTAATCTTAGGGTAAAGTGCTTGCTTCAGGACCTGATGCTCGTGGGTTCAAGCCCAGCCAAGGTTTACAGATTTTCCTCGGGCGATAAAAAACCGTAGCACAACTTCCTTCGAAGGAGAAGTAAATCCGTCGATCCCTTGTCAATAGTGGCGTGTAAAAGAACCCTTGAAGCTATGTGTAAATACCTTTCCCGGCTAAATTGGTAGGTCCTTTTTCGCTCGCTCATAGACATTTGGTGTGGAAGACAATGGGGAACTACCACACCTTTTGAACTATCCAAGTTCATGGGGTTCCTACCAGATGGTGCGGGCAGTGCCGACTAGCTAAAAGGCTGAGTGCATGGCAGCTACGATTGTATAGAAATCACATCAAATCAACTTTCGGGTTGTAGGTTTAGGACGAGAAAGAAATTTATAAAATTAATACATAAAATAAAGGAAAAAAATACTCAACAATAGCACAAGTAATATTTCAAAATGTTATTAATTTTGAACTTAAATCTTTTATTTTTATTTTATAAAAGGTTATTTGTATGAAAATTTGACTATTCTCAGCTCACGGCGGTAATGTTGGCTAAACAAACGAACTTTTAAGTCGCGCTCATGTCGAAAGATTGACTTGAGTGAAACGTGAAATTTGATGGATTGAGTAAAGAGGAGAAAGAGAGGGATATTATGTCTCATTGAATGATGATTTGTGAGATAAAACAATTACAAATGAATCTACGGTCGGTACGTTTCGTGGCGGGAAAATTATGTACCACCACAGCATGTTAAGAAAGTTAGTTTTAATTATGTAATAAATAAATTTATATAAAGTATTTAAGCCATAAAATATTAGTGACTTTTGCCATTTATGTGGAAAAAGAGATTTAGATTTAATTTGTTATCCGTTAACAAGGAGGTTGGGCTTCGAATCCCGGCTGGGTTTAGTTGGGTCCCTTTTCCTAAATAGATTCCTCACTCTCCCTTGACACAAAAAGTTGGTACCTTTATTTTAAATTCTACCTTCATGAAAATATGAGATTTTCCCAGACGGTTCGTATAGCCTACATGGTTCACAAGAATAAACTTGTTTCCTATTAGTTTCATCGTATTTGAAAACTCATTGCTACATTTTGTACAGTACAACAGTTTCACCGTGTTAGTGAACATATCCATATAAATGTTATTCTTTTTTTTTATCACGTTTCCCTACCTGTTCAAGCTATACGCATATATGAGAATTATTCTAATGGGACAAAGATGAGAAAGGAAGAATTTAGGAGGTAATCGACCTGCATTTGTGTAGAAGGAGCGTGATAAACTATTTATGAAGAACCACCAATTATTATACCCGGCCATGATTTGAACCCCGTTATCCCCGTCTTTAGCAGACCAGTTTAAAACGAGAGTGATGACTTAGACAGATCGACCACCGAAGCGGGTGTTCTACTCTTATTTTTATATATTTATTTGTTTAATTTTGACTTTATAAAATTGATTAAATTTTTTTTAGATTTCTAGGTTTTAATACTCAAAAACTTGTATAAGTTTATTATAGACCCTACTATTATTTATGTAGCTATTATTTAAATTTTAAATACAAAAGTATTTAATGCTTAATTAAGCTTTATGTTCATATGGTACTAAAAATATTTTATTATATAATACAAATACAGATATAAAATATGTATTTATAAATACAATTGAATATTTGTTAGACTATTATCTATTACCTTATAATGAACCTTTTCAATTTTTCTCTTTTTAAAAATGGATTTAAATAAAGGCTTGAATATAGTCGTATTCTGGCTTTGTACTATTAATTATTAGCACCACGACTTACTACTCATTCGGGCTATACGCACCAATGTTATTTTTAAACCTAACTTAAGCCTAATGAAACTGAAACAACCCCTGGTGACCGTTGGGATGATTCTCCTTAAGAGAAAAATACCTATCTAAGGTACCACCCGGGAATCGAACCCAGGACCCCTAGGCTCGTAGTAAGGTGCACTTAAAAATGAACCACTGGGCCACATGCGTGAGTGTAGAGGATGCGAGAACAGGTGTTTTTGTAGTTTTTATAACAATTTTTTTTCGTAGCAAAAATAAATAAAATATTGCTTCAGTACAGACATAGAGTTTAGTTTTTTTTTTCTCCCTGATGATATAAACAAATTGTTAAATATCTGTCATGAGCAAAGCGGCATTAGATTAGAAACTTTTTAAATGAAGATAAAAAGTTGTCATTAAATTTCAGGACACTCTTGACAGATATTCAACAACTGTTGATATCACCATGTGAAGAAAATTAAATTATATGTTTCTAAAGGAGCAGTTTTTTTATTTATTTTGGAATTATTTTTTTTATAAAAACTTCAAAAACCCTTATCTTTTCTCGCTTTCCCTTTACTCCCACCTTAATGTGAATCATTTCTTAGAAATTCTCAAGAAATATAAATTGTGCTACCACCTCGGATAATATGGAATCTCCCCCACTTCGGTGACCGCGTTGTCTAACGCGCTACTCTCGCATTAGACTAGACCACTGATGACGGGGAGATGGTGGTTCGAATCTTGGTCTGGTGTACTAAGGTTGGTTTCCCCAAAATGGTTTTAAACTCTACCTCTACGCAAATGAGGGTGCACTTTATATATATAACTTCCTTATTCCCTAAAACCACAAGGTTAACTATCACATAAGGTTATAAATTGAACGGGTAGTAAGACGTGGTGCAAAAAAGAAATATAGGCTTATGTAAACTCTGATTTATCGAGTGTCGGATTATCGTTTATCTGAAGTAATTTATATATTTTTTATTTTAGCACCACGTCTTACTACCCATTCGGGTTTTACGCTTAAGCACTATTTACGCTAAATGTATTAGGAATTGGGAAGGTTGAATGTATAGGAAATAAACCCGCATTTACGTGGAGAGAGAGTGGAAAACCATTTAGGAAAAACCACACCCAGTTCACCCGACCGAGATTCGAGCCCCGAACTCTCCGTCATCGGCAGTCTAGTTCAATACGAAACTAGCACGTTAGCCAACTACGCCACCAAGGTGGGCTGCAGTAATATTAAATAATCTATCTCCCAATAATTTATCTTTTCCATTTCGTTGTTCACTTCTGTGTGTGATCGTATTGTTCAGTTACGGAGACCTTTAATTTTTAGGACAAAATTCTCTCATTTACCTTAATCTAGAACCTTGTGAGTAACAACCGGATTTGGTCTGGGCTTTTTTTTCCCCTCTGGTTTTAAAAATAATGTAAATCCAATACTTACCAATATACATACAAGTTTAAATGTCGTTTGGTACAACTTTTTCTCGTGAGATATGCAAAACATTTAAGAGTCAAGTAAAAGGAAGAGTGGAACTATGTAACCAAATAAATTATTGCACCAATAAATATGGATCCAATCCTGCATTTTAACAGGGTTTTTTTCTAAACAGTTTACGGTTCAATTTGTCCTAAGATTTGCCCTCGTATTCAACAACAACAAAAAAAGAAAAAAACTTGGGCAAACAATATGTTTAAAAGTTTTGTTTAATATGTGTTACACCCACTTTGGTGGTCGCATGGTCTAATGTGCTACTCTCGTTTTAGACTAAACTGCTGAAGACGGAGAGATCATAGCTCAATCCCGGTCGGTTGTACTGAGGATCTTTTTCCTAAATGCCACTCTACCTCCACGCAAATGGGGGTACACTTCTTTTAAACTCAACCTTCCTAATCCCTAACACATTAGTTTAACTATCACATTAGCGTATACATTGAACGGGTACTAAGACGAGGTGCTAAAAAAAGAATGTCACATAATTCACACCCTCCAAATACCTAGATTATATCAACACATACAAACTTACTCAACCTAAAACATCACGCCTAAAGATATACTCTTCATCTAAATATTTATTAATTTAATAGAAGGACAAACCTTTATATAAATAGCAATTATTTTCGTCAGTGCCACACAGAACTTTACCAGTATCCCCCGCACTGATGGTAGCGTGGTCCATGGCGCCAAGCTCGCAAATGACTGAATTGGAGGGGAGCCGGAGATCAAGAGATAACTGGAGGTTTTCCCCCTACAAATTATTTCTCACCGTTGTTTTCTCTTTCCCTCTGCAAGTAAATGCGGTTGCAATTCTATAAGTATCCCTAAATCTTTGTGTAAGACATGAAAAAATGTATCTTATAAACACGGGTGCCCATAAATGGGTGATAAGGGGAACTACAGCATCTCTTATCACTCCGCATTATTTATTTATTTTATTTAATTTTTACGAAAAATAAAATGGTGTATTTTGTATTTAATTTCAATTTGCTATTAACAACTTTGAACCGTCAATATCAGAGTTAACAGTAAAAATGATATAGGGCCTAATATAGATTTCCTACCATTACCTCCTTAACATCTTTATTTTCACTTATTTCTGTTCAATAAACTTATGAAAAATATCATGTTTCTTTTGAATGTGTTCAACTACAGTAACATTTTTGTTTTTGTTAATTTGTCTGAGACTATTTTGTCTTTCAAAAATTGGCTCTTGAAGCTCATAAATTAGCTAATAATTATGTTACAATGCTCTAAAATTTCCTCCCCACTAAGTTAAATTCCTGAAATATTCTCTCGAGGATATAGCCCCACTTTACCCCCTCCCCCACCCCCCGAACGAATGGGACTCCAATCCGCTCACCATGTGGAACAACCACATGGGTGCCCTTGCTTACAAAGCCTAAGATATTTGTTTTGGGAACATTTCTAACTAATATTCTGGACAAGTCAAAGCTATAGTAGGGTTCTGATACGAAGACCATATTAGAATTTTTTTTATGGTCAGCATTTATATCTTTTTACTATGTTAGTAAAGTTATTCTTTAGGTATTGATATAACCTATGAAAGGCTACAGTTTCATAGCAAATTACTTGACGTATGAATAAATACAAATAGTTTAAATAACTTTTTAACTATCATAAACGGTTATTCCTACCAGAACCCTTCTATATATTCACCTCTTTCTCCCCTATTTTATGTCACTTGGCAGTATTCGAGCGAGAAATACTCAGTAGTGTTAATAAAAGACCAAAATAAAGATTTTTAAAAAATACACGTTTTGTGTTTTTTAATCTAAGCCGCAACAAAACAATTTAATATAATCTTAATATTACTGAGTCTTGGATTTGGATTGGTAAACCCTCTACCGTGATTTAAGTTGGAATAAAAACCTAATATACATAGTCATATTTGGGTCAACAAACCAGTAATTTAACTGTTTTATAGCATTAAATTTTGTTTGCCAAAATAAATTAAATATTTCTACAGTAGCAACATAGAGCATAGTTTTCTGCACATGCTAATAGCAACAGATCTTAAATATCTGTCTAGGGTGTCCTGGAATTTTGTCAAAACTTTTTCTCTTGATTTAAAATGTTTTGACAAAATTCCTGGACACCCTTGATAAATATTCAAGATCTGTTGATATTAGCATGTGCAGAAAAAATTAAACTCTATCTTGCTACTGGAGAAATATTTGATTTATTTTGGCCAAAAATTTCAGTTCTCTAAAAACTGTAAAAAGTACTCGCTCTCCCTTCGACCACACTTTAAGGCGGCTGCCTCGGTCAGCGAGAAAATATCAATCGCTCTCAGGTCACAGGTTTGAAATCCAATGATCTGTATCTTTTCCGAAACTACTTATCCATTCTGTATAAGCTTATACTCCTTTTCACCCTTCACCTACAAACACTATTTGTCATGTAAATAAGAAAGATGATAAAGAAAACCAAGAAACTTCTTATATCATGATAAAGAGGAAATTTAGCTTCTTGTTCTCAAATATCTTAAAATTGTCTGTTGTGACCGTATCATAACATGTCGTTGTTTAGTAAAGGGATGCTAGATTTAGGTTTAGATCCTTTTGATTTCATCTTATAAGTACAAATCTTAGCGTAGAGCGTCTACAAATTTTTCTTAAAAACTTTAAACTTAAAATTTAAACTTTTTTTTGTCAGAAACCTTCAGATAATTTTCACCTGCTTTGGTTGAAAACAATATTTTAAAATGTCAAATAACTTCTTATATAATCCGGGATTTCTAAACGTCCACAGAACGTCTCAGTGTTCTACAATGTAGCACTTTAATAATAATTGTGGTATAGAAATTATTGCTTGGTACTTCGCAGATAGATTGAAGGTCTTCCTTCAGCTTCTGAGCTCATCGATTCAGAAGAAAATCTTGCAATGTTATGGTAAAACAGAAGATTCTTAGGCTTATTCTTTTAAGAAGACGAGAATCACTTCCAAAGAATTCGCGTCATGGAGAATAAAATGTTTTATTACCAAGGAGGGGGGGGAAATGATTCAATTCTAATTTAGTTTATGAGTCAAAAGTAGAAGCTTTTACGAATAATAAATTCCAACTAAGACGTTTAAATAATAAATTAACATTTTTACTTTATTTTGGTCGCAGAGTCTTAATACGAGTTCAGGCTGTACACATATCTACTAACTACGCTAATGTGTTAGGTATGAGGAAGGTTAGATTTAGGGGAAACGTACCTGCATTTGCGCGGGGAGAGAAAGTGAAAAACTATTTAAAGATAAAACCACACTTCATCCATGCAACCGAGATTTCAACCCCGATCTCCCCATCATTGGAATTTCGATCTATAGCAAGAGTGACTCCATATACTATGCGGCCATCTAAGTAGGTATTTTTACAATTGAGTTGAATTAGAAAGTTTGGTTGAATAAGATTATTTTCTTCGTAAACTTGAATAAAACTATAATTTTTACTAATTTCTAAGCCAAGCTTGTAAATGACAGTCCTATGTCAATATTAACCAACCTAACAACAACGAACATTCAATTTTTAGATGCATGAAAGGTTAGGTTTTGTTAGGTTGGGCTAGCTTGTTATAAAAATATATTTCTGTCAGTTAACTATATCATGTAAGAATGGCTAAAGTGCGGATTTATTTCATTAACAGAGTTTAGTTTTCTTCACTTGGTGAAATCAAAAATTGTTGAATATCTGTCATGAGCATTACATAACGGCATTAGATGAGAAACAAAATTTGTCATTAAATTCCAAGACACCCTTGACAGATATTCAAGAAATGTTGATATCACCATGCGAAGAAAATTAAACCCCATGTTTCTATAGAAGCTATTTGATACATTTCGACCAACAAAAATGTTTAGATATAAAAACTGCAAAAACACTTACCTTTTCTCATGTTCCCTACATACCCAACTTAATAAAGAAGGGTAGCTGCTTTCCCTGTAAAAGCCACCGGAAGGATATCTCTCTTCCTATAACGACGCTTAAAATGGATTTATATAAGTTAGTATTACCACCCCCTCCAGGTCCATCCAAAAAGAAACAGTTTGAAGAGTAATTGTTCTTGTAGATGGTATCCATCACGGTATCAAAGGCAAGTTTTTGCTCTGCATTTAATGTCAAATACATGTTGCGATCCAATTTTATAATTTAATAAATCAAGGTAAGACTGATACGTGTCCTTAGAAACAAAGTGTATGAACGATAATATCGTATCGGCCAACCTTGTTTGTAGACGGTCTTTGTTTCAGTTCCTCCAAGCTCTTCCTTGCAACTAATTTGAACAACTGATGACTAACACCAACTACTTAAGATTGAAAATATGTAATAGTTTAATAAATATACTTATTTAATGCAAAATGTAAAGAATTATTGAATAACTCTTGTCTCACTCTGTTGATAAAGTTTAGCTGCATTGATGTATCAAAATTTAATCATCATAAGGCATAAACACAAACTTCACAGTCCAATTTTCATAGATAATTAATTATCATAACATATAAACACACACGTTACAGTCCAATTTTCATAGAAATAATCTTATATGACAACTAAAAAAGTTACTAGATATACTTTTACATATTCATAAGTCAAATCATGTGATCTGAAGCTGTCTCTTTTGAAAGCTATTATCAAAAACATTTAGGGTAAACTAAGTGTAAATCACAAATTAATGTACACCTGAAAAAATGTTGCAATAATTAAATTGAATTTTGTGATATTTACTTTATTAATAATCTTAGACCCGCCTAGGCGGCCGCATGGTCTAACGCGCTACTTTCGCAGTAGACTAGACTGCCGGTGAGGTTCAAATCTTGGTCGTCCCAAATGATTTTACACTCTACCTCCACGCCAATGTGGGCACAATTAATCTAAATACAACATTACTAATACATAAAAACCATTAGTGTAATTAGTAAACAAGCGTATAATCCAAACGGGTAGTAAGATGTGGTGCTAAAAAAAATAAAAAATAATCTTAGGCCAAATTATTTCATAATTTTTTTTCAATAAAACATATGTAAATAATATTTAATATCTAAAATTATATAAATATGCAACAAATTTTTTTTACAAAATAAAATATTATAAAAATATGCATTAGAACTTTGATTCGATTTCACTTTGGATATAAAAAGTGGCTTTTACATAACCCTACTTCAAAGAATAGCGCTCTTTTTCTAGCTAAAATATCCCTGTGATGAATAATACTTCCGATATCGTAAATCATAGGTATAAACCGCAAAGAAATCCAGTAGAGTCGCTCTTTTGTTTCATCTAATCGGAATGCGGTGGGAATACAGATGATAGAACGGTCGGCTATTATAGAGAGAGAGGGAAAAGAATAGATGCTGACACATGAGGTCCAAAAGATGGGAGGCAGGATGACCGGTTGATATATGTTCCAAGATCTGCTCACTGCCGTTTACCAGTTAATGTTGCGGTTTGTCGGTTGAAAGGAGGCACCCATCTTAAGCGAAGCGTCATACACCCCTCCCCCTTCTCCTAAGGGCTTACCACACAATGTGTGAACACAAGATGAAGTAATTATGAAAAATTTAGCTATTATTATCTAGAACGTAATGCTTAGTATTTGAAAAGAATTTCCATGTAGCTATGAGGAGTTTTAAATGAGTCAAAAGCAAGTTATTTCGTTATAGTAGGTTGATAACAATGAAGAGATGGGTTTTTATTGCGTTCTAGCATTTGTCCGCGGTTTCATTCGCATTAAACGATACATCAATTAGTGATGTAAAAAGAAATTCACTTTTGGAGGGAGGTCAGGGAGGGGAGGGCAAGAAAGTGATAAAGGTTGTGACCAGAATTAAATTTCGGAGGTGAAAAGGGGGGGGAGTTGCAGGGGGTGGTTAACAAAAAAAAAGTTTTTTTTAAAGAGGTTTGTCCTCCAACCCAAAGGGGAGTCCAAAGACTCTCTCCAATAAAAAAAAGTAAAATAAATTGGATGAAACCTAGAAGCTATTTGGAGTGGTCTTCGCTTGTAAATTTTTTGAAAACTATATTCTTCTAGAAGATATTTGAAATAGTTTTTGCATGGCAAATTTTTGAAAACTATATGCCTCTATAACAGCGTTTCTCAACCTAAGGTACGTGAGCCAGTGCTGTGTGGTACGGGAACGAAGTATAAAATAAAAATATAAATCAATATAAAATATAAAGATATTTGTTTAATCGCTTCATGAATTGAAATTTATGCACGAATGTGTAACTTTTCTACTTAAAACATTTCATGTAACTAAACGAAAACAATTAGAGTCTAAATTATCCTCAACAATAGATCGTGTTTAAATGTCCCATCCCCACCTTTCCCCGTATCACAGTTCCAAGAAAGAAGATTAAGGGCACGACTAGACTGAGCGAGCGAGCGACTGAGCGCGCACTTGAAAGATAGAACTGGTTCTATTTTTCAAGCGCGCGCGCTCGACCCAGTACATATTATTATTATTATTATTATTATTATTATTATTATTATTATTATTATTATTATTATTATTAGCACCGCGTCTTACTACCCGTTCGGGTTATACGCACTTACGCTAATGTGTAATGGTAGGGTGATTGTGANTTATTATTATTATTATTAGCACCGCGTCTTACTACCCGTTCGGGTTATACGCACTTACGCTAATGTGTAATGGTAGGGTGATTGTGAGATGAAATGGAGGACCTACAGTTTAACGTGGAATCCGAACCACGGTAGAGACCTGGCATTCCTCACATTCACAAGTTGTGATTAATACACGTCTTGTCAGAGGTGAAGGAAGGGTTTGGCAATCAGATAAATCTGTGCCGGGACCGAGGATTGAACCCCGACCCCCAGCACAAAAGTCTGACACCTTTCCCATAGACCACCAGGTCACCCGACCCAGTACAGTCTAGTTTACAGGCGCTAGGCAATATTATTATAAGTTGGTTCATTGAGTGCTAGGAAAACTTCTCATTTTGACATTTTTATTACTATCGATAAGTTTAGCACACTTGCTACTAACGGCCTAATTTAATTGGTAAGATCATAACCCATACATATATATTTGTGTGTAAAACTGATATGTTAAAATACTTCAATATTATCAAAGTAGGCCTTTACAAATAAGAATCACCATTGGCGTGGAGAGAGGTTGAGAAAACAACAACAATAAATCCCTTGTCAAAAACCACCATCAGTTCACTGAGCCCAGATTCGGAGCCTCCTCGTCAACAAACTATCGAGAGCTATCTGCTCCCTTAGTCGGGCGCGGTTGGTTGTAAAACTCCTAGCTTCTGAGGGCATAGAGAAGTTTCGTCGAGAGAACGCCAGGACTCGCTACCACTCGGCAAGCGCTCGAATATTCCAGAGAGACAGTCGCTCCTATAGGCTGCAGTGAGTCTGTTTCGGTTCAATGAGAGAGGTTCCATTCAGTCAGTGTACAGTCGGTGGGTAAAGACTATGTGAGTGATTCATAATCGGTACTGGACGAGTTGTATTGGCTAGTAGATATTATTCTAGTCATTTGGATGAAACTAATGACATTACCAGCATGGCCCAACTTCTAACGTATATAGGATTTCTAGATGGTAAGACAGTGAAAGAAGAGTTCTTGTTTTGTGAACCATTGCTTCGTCGAAAAATTCTAATGAAATATTTGCAAAACTAGACCAGTTTATGAATATGAATGATATACAGTGGAATAAATATGTTGGTGTTTGTTCCGATGGAGCACGTGCAATTACTGGGAAACACATTGGGGTTGTTGCCAAAATTAAAGATGTTGGTCCTGAGGCTAAGTTTGTACATTGTAGCTTTCATCGGAAGGCTTTAGCCGCAAGAAAAATTCCAGTTGTTCTGAAGACAGTTTTCAACTTTATTAAGTCCAAAGCTTTGAACTCACAGCTATTTTCGATTTTGTGCAGTGAAATGGGTGATGAGCATGATTCACTTCTACTTCATACCGAAGTTAGGTGGCTGTCGAGGTGGCTGTCAAGGGGGAATGTAATGAGCCGTTTGTTTGAACTTCATTCAGAAGTCCAGATTTTTCTCTCTGAAACGTCTTTGGACTTAAATTATTTCATTGCCTTGTCTGGTTGCATGCCTGACAGATATACTTTGCTTCCTCAACTAGGTTAATAAGAGCTTGCAGGGTGCATGTACTTTCTTATTCGTGATACAGGAGAAAGCCATGACTCTCATAATAAAAATTGGATTCATCCTTAAATACACATTCTTCTTTCCATTGTTGAATGCTTTCTTAAGTGAAAATGAAACTCTTCTTAGGAGTGAATTGGTGGCGAATATAAAGGAGCACCTTGGGAGCCTAGTTATAGATTTTAAGTAATACTTCCCTGAAAACTTAACTTCCGAGTTTTGGATTAGAGACCCATTTTCTATTGACGACACCATGACAGAATCGTTAAATCCTTCCAAAAAAGACGAACTGAACTGAACTGAACTCTCTTGTGATGGAAGTTTCAGGTAAATGATCAAGAGGGTGGATTTAACAGACTTTTGGTTGGCAAGAGAAAATGAATATCCTCCGATCTCAGAAAAGGCTATACAATTTTTTGTTGGTGTTTACAACTACTTACCTTTGCGAGTGTGGGGTTTCTTTTCTAATTTACATAAAAAAATAAGTACAGGAACAAGTTGAATGTTGAACCTGATTTAAGATTAAATTAACTCACTTGAAACCAGACATAAAGAACTTGTGTTTCACTAAACAAGCACAACCTTCACACTGAAACAAGAATGTGAGTTGTACAATTAACAATGTACTATATTTACATCTTATATTGATTTTAAGTGTGTCATTTTAAATCAAGCAATAAATTATTGATTAGTGATAGGAGTGCATATAAACGTTTATTTTGCCCCTCGGACCAACACCTTACGCTTTACCAGAATACATTTAATGTCCTGAATAAAAAATAGTGGTAAGTGATTGAAAAAGTTTGAGAACCTCTACTCTAGAAGATATTTGAAGTGATCTTCAATTGGCGAATTTTTAAAATTATTTGCCTATTAGAATATAAATTTAGATTAAATTTATTCAACACATCTTCAATGCTCAATTTTATAGTTCAACTTGATGTATTTTAAGTTTTTATTTCAATTATTTGGGTCTTAAAGGGTGACTACCCCATTTGTCATTCCTGTTCCCCCCTGGATGTGCCACTGATATAAAGATTATAAACAAATTCAACAATTTCAAATTCTAGAGAAGAATGAAACCTAGTCGATAGTAGTGTTTTTTTATGCACGCACTAAGCTTCACGAAGGAGTACGAACTCACCACCTCTCCAAACCAACCGTGACCCCTCCCCGGTTTTTTTTCGACACTACTTGGCTCTCTGAAAAGATACCGTTATGACATAGAAGCTTACCGCCTTGATCCTATGAGTACTTTTTGAATTTACTGTTGACAAACAGAAAGACCATCAAATGTACAAACATACCTTAGAAATTTTTTATGTATACACATTTAGTATTAAATAAAATTGTCCTAGTTTCTTTATGAATTTAATGACATTATTAGTGTATTTCCCGTTGTAAAGAAGGAGAAACCGTAGACTTTTACTTCATACTTCGGTAAATGCATTATTATATTAGCTCATTTCCATGAGAATTCACTTCACAAGACAATATCAAGCCGTGAGCATGATACACTCTAGACAAATTCTTGAATTTATTAAGAAATCAAATATCTATTAACTAAAAGTATCTATAAAAAAATTATTCAAATTACTTTCACCAATTCATTAAAAATCTAACGTACTGTACCTCTGGAAGAGATAAAGATGTAAAAATGTATTTATAAACAGATGTAGAGTTATAAACCATACTTAAATTCGTAAAACTTCAAGACTGTGTTTTCGATTAGGTTACTATAAAAATAGAACAAATAACATTTAATTTGATAGAAGCCGAAGTTGGTTTTCTCTGAATAATTTGTTTGTGATGGAGACTAAGGAATTGGAGGAGTGGAGATTTCAAGTAAAAAGAAGGATCATTTAAAGAATAGTTTAATTTCTTTTAATATAAATAAATTAAAATATCGTAAGAGTTGTAGTTTTCCTGTTGATTATTTTTATAGGAAAAACTTAATAAACGCATAATTTTTTGTTAATTTTTGTGTAAAGTCTGCAGGATGAAAAAGAAATCACCCAAAATTTTTACCCTGCATTAAATTAAAAGTTATGAGCTAGTTATTTCCACAGCAGGTAAAACGCCTCGACGACGCCCGCAAGACAATTAAACGAGAGTCAATCACTGACCATTGATCAAAGAGAAGCGGATCTCGCGTCTGGTCATGTTTGTTTTACGGTAGATCCCGTTCACACGGTCACGATGGTGATCCTTTGCTCCAGGATCATCCGTTCAGGATTCATATTGTTGGGGTGGTGATGATGGGCAGAGCTGGCGCATGGCACAAATAACCTTGGTCAAATAAGAAAGGTAAGGAAAGGTGAAACTAGTTAGTGTGATATCCCGTGGTTCACAGACAAGGTATACACTAGACCCACAGCCTCCAGGTTAAAATGACCCCGCTCATTGGGAGAGCTTGAGTCCTTCAACACAAGGATCGTAAAGCGCATTCCCAAATGACAACATTGCTATCACTAATCACTAATTCTCACACTTCCCACGAAGTTAAAGGGCTGACATTTGGCACAGGTGTTCCTTATAAGCTAGTATTAGGATAAATCCGATGTTTTGTGATTAAGGTGGTGAAATAGGGGTACTTACCATAATCAACAATATTGCTTTATAAACTCGTTTTAAGCGTTTAGAGGGTAATAATCCGATAAGTTTGTTCTAATAATACCTTCGAAAAAATATATCAATTATTTTTAACCCCGTAGATGCTTCTAAGGAGTGGAAAAAATTGAATACAGACAGTTAATTAAAATATGTAATTACGTTTTAATATTAAACTCCAAGAGACGGTAGACGTCTTTAGTTAATATTTTGCTGGATTTTGTGGTGTGTGTAATGTGTGTGTAAGTGATATGGCCCGGCCTGAGGTGGTGTGTGGTGGTGGGGCGTGGTGGGAGGGTGGGGGAGACCTGTCCAGCCACGCTCAGCCGATAACGCCCCAGGCAGTAGGCAAGGGGACCTGCCAAATATAAAACTCCCCATGAGAAACAATACATGGGCCCCTCCTCGCGATATTTCTCGGGTAGCGTTAAGAGCCATGCCATTAAGCTTCAAACAAAAATACCTCATTTTCTTCCAGAAATAAACAATAACACAATATCCCGTGCAAAGAACGGGGATTCAGCTAGTAATAGGATATAAAGATGCAATAACTCCGCTAAAACAATTATTGTAGGGTAGGACTTTTTTTTTTAAAAAAAGGGGGGGGGAGGGGGAGTTTCTGTATATAATAAAAGGTTTTCAACGCCTTCTTAGATACTTTTATTTACGATTTATAACATAATAATAATAATAATTTTGATTTCAAAATATTTTTTTTTTTTTTGTATTTTTATTTTAACTGTTATTTATTTCAAATTATAAGGCAAAGGTTTTTTCTTTTACACTTTATTACCTATCAGGGCTTTACGTATTTAATCACACTAATTATAGGAATGATAATATAGAGATTTGAGGAAAAGTATTCTCATTGTGTAAATGGAGAGTTAGAAGCATTTATTACAAACCACCCTCAGTACACTAGTCCGGGATTAGAGTCTCAAATTTCTTGTCACCGGCAAACCAGATTAGCCCATCCGTTAACATTGTTAAAATCATTCATAAAAAAACTACTACTTAAAAATCATTAACATATTCTTACTTTTTTATTATCATAGACTTATTTATTTAACAACAATCTCTTCCTAGGGACACAATTTAAAAATATATATATTTTGTAACTTAATCTTTTTGGTAGACGCATTGATGGCTGCATTGTTTAACGTGTCACCCGTGTTAGACTTGATTGTTGGTGAAGGAAAGATCGGGGTTCAATTCCATGTTGAATGAATTAAGGTTGGATTTTACTATTTGGTTCCCCACTCTTCTAACGCGCAATTGAGGGTATACTTTCTCTAAAATCCCTTTCCTACTTCCTCATTCCTATCTCATTAGTGTAATTAAAGTATGCGTATAGCTCTGGCTGGGATTAGGACATGAAGATTTTTTTTCTAAGACATTAAAACATGAGAAATTAATATATTATTCAATTTACACATTGACTAATCTATAATAAGATTCTGGTAGGAATAATCGCTAAGAAAATATAAACAGGTTTATTTTTAGCGCTCAATATTGATTCCATTTTAGTATTATATTAGTGTTAGTTTATAAATATTGATATAATCTATCAAAACTGACAGCAAAATACCACGTGACTTGACGCATGAATACATTAAGAGAGTTTTAGTAAATATTGTGGCTGTCAGATACTATCAAAATCCTTCTTCTTTTTTTTTTTTTTTTTTTTTTT
>CABFWO010002756.1:75333-91532 GCA_902155825.1 Timema genevievae | reverse complement strand
GCCTTTACCACGCGTGTTGTATCACGTTGACAGGGCTCCATTCAACGCTGTTCTCCCCCCACCCTTACCCCCCCCCAAATAAACCTTAAACCCTGTACACACGACACAACTTATTGTACAAAACTCCATACAAAAAATTGTAAGCTGAAGATGACGTCATATGAACACCAAAGATTGGTGACCTGGAGGTCTAGGGGTTAGGTGTCAGACTTCTGTGCTGAGGGTCCGGGGTTCAATCCTCGGTCCCGGCACAGATTCATCTGATTGCCAAACCCTTCCTTCCCCTCTGACAAGACATGTATTAATCACAACTTTTGAATGTGAGTAATGCCAGGCCTACCCCGTGGTTTGGATCCCACGTTAAACTGTAGGTCCTCCATTTAATCTCACAATCACCCTACCATTGCACATTAGTGTAAGTGCGTACAACCCGAACGGGTAGTAAGACGCTGTTATAATAATAATAACACCAAAGATTGTACAGGATCTGCTTAGTACAAATTATTTGTAAACAATTTCGGGGAATAAAACACGTCCTATGTCAGCCATTTTTTATAGTACAGCTTTTGGATTGTTAACAAAAGATATACCTCTATGCTAGACGTGAACTAATTAAATAGATTATAGCGTATTAATAAGGCACTAAATTATTAATATAAACATTTACAATTTAAAGTTATATTTGAATTATAAAGGAAAAACCTCCATATATTTATCGTTGATTTGTTTAGCATCTGTGAATTTTCCACCTAAAGCAAAGAAACTATCCCATTGTTCACAAAATTTAATAATATCGCAAATGCCATGTGAACAGTCTAAAGGTAAAAACTTTTATGCAATCGACGTGACAAAAATATTGTGAGACTTTGTCGTACAAGAAATATTGTGTCGTGTGTACTAGGCTTTAGCCTCTGATGATGGCATGTGGTGTGACATCAGATGATCTACAGCGGTACATCATAGCCCCAAATGACTGCGCCTGCGCGTGACTTAGCTGACTTAGCCTCTCGCTCGCTCGGCTCGTCTCGGGTTAGCTCGGCTCCACCTCGGCTCCACCTGTCGCTGAAGCACGCTCTCACAAGGTCAAACTTTCCTATAGCGCGGTAATTTTAGTTTAGGTTCGTAGATATCAATTCAATAATAATATAAATTATTACATTTCCTATTTACTATCGATAATTTTGTATTTAATTTTTTCTACTACCTTGCATATTTTATGCGAATTAGTTTTTAAATGTTTGATTAAGAGTTTATCATTGTCCTAGCACAATAAATATATATGCATGTATATTAGTGTTATAAGAGAAAAGTGTGTGTCCAAATCTTTTTAACCTAGACCAACGCTTCTATAGTAGGATTTTGGGAGGAAGAACAATATATAATATTTACAAATGTTAATAATTAGATCTCATAAATTCATACGCCTTGTAAGCTGCAACTGTCACTTTTTATATATGTTATCAAAAGCTATAAAATAATACTTATGGTTAAGTAAAATGTTATGATTTATACAAATGAAGTAAAATATTATCATTGTCGACTAAACATGTCTTCCAACCAGAAGCATACTTTACATCGGGCTTTAAACGACTAATATTGGTACAATGGGGAGTGGTGGTTTAATTTGTTTAATATCTTATAGTTGTTTGTATAGATATGGTCATGAAGTTACAACTTTACGTTTACTGTTTTGAAGTAGTTCCTCAAACTACTGGCTTGACTTTGATCCTTAATTTATTGTTTTGGCGTTATATATATATATATATATATATATATATATATATATATATATATTGTCTTTTATAGGTTCCTCATGCTACTCGATTTAATTACTTCATTTCGTTACTGTCTTGGAATATTTTGTCTAGTTAGCTTTTTTATTTGTGTTTTAGTCAATGGGGCCGCCTCGTTAAGTGAGAAATTGCCGTGCAAACTTTCAGCTCTAAAGCAATATTTAATTCTAGGTTATTTCAAAATAGGGTTTACGCCAAAATAAAATTGAAAGATTCCAACAGGGCTCTTTTTCCTTCACAGCCTTATGGTTTGATTTTTATTAATAGAAAAAAAATGTGTGAAAATAGGACACTAGCTCATTTTTAATTACATTTAATCACATTTGCGAAGCTATGTAACTAGGCTTGATGAAAAAATGCTCTATATTTGGCCTTCTTCTAACAAATATAGTTTTTATTTATAGGCTCACAATATTTTTAAAAATATATTTGAGAACTAGAAGCGAATTTTCTTTTTTAACTTAAAATAAGAAGTTTCGTGGCTTTATTTAGCATATTTTTTTTATTGAAATGACAAAGGTTTGTTTTAGGTGAAGGATAAACCGGAGTATAAGCATATACATAAAAGAAGTGGTTCAAGGAAAAGACACAGACCATTGTTTTACAAGTCGTGTGGCTTGGCAGCTATTGATACTTTCTCGATGACCGAAGCAGCCACCTTAAGGGCAGGCTTCACCAAGTATGGTTCCAATCTGACATTTAATTGTATTTAAAATTAATTTCAAACAGATTTTAAGAACTCTTAATACACATACAGTAGCCTCATGGCTTCTTTGGTGCTGACTGACAGCTCACAGCTGACTGTCAGAAGTGACAGCTGCTAAACACATGTTTTTTCAGATCATTTAGTTCGGCGTAGGGATACATAGTTTGGTCTGGTAACTTTTCAAAGCCGTCCGCTGTCAGCTGTCAGTCAGCACCAAATAAGCCATGGGGCTACTGTAAATACAATATAATATATTTTATAACATGATACTGAATAATAACATCCCAGTATTTAAAATAAGTGGATATTACCGATACTATATACGTTCGTATTGAAATCGTTTCTCAGTCATTTTTGTTTTCATTTTATATCCGTTTACTTCTGGTTACCACTATTACAAACGATTACACGTAGTCGATTTTAATTGTATTTCAAGATATATTGTAATTCATGTTGTCATCCAGCTAGTAATGTTCTGACTTAACACATTGAATTAATTACCCCATGTTATGGTGTCCACGATGCTACATCTTAGCATATGCAAGCGGTTAAACCTGCTTAATTGGATAGTGTCATCCCAGGGTAAGATAGGATGACCTTGCTGAGATAAAGGAAAACTTTAACTTCCGAACCGTTTCGGTGGTACGAATAGGTATTTCAAGTTTAGGTCTATTCTGTTGTTTTAATTATTAATATCAATATTTTTACTTTTTCTATCATATTCATTATTATCAACAATACATTCTCTCTGTTGTGTATATTATTATCAATATGGTAATACATTTTTAGTAAAATGTTTTTACCTATTTATAATCCGAATGATTTGTTAATATAAGTACATTTACCACTTTAGTAACCGAATGGTCTAAGGCATCACCCACGTGTTGGACTAGTCTGCTGATGACAGCGAGATCGGGGTTTGAATCCTGGTCGAGTCTATTGAAGGTGGTTTTCCTAAATGATTGCTCACCCTCCCTCCACGCAAATGCGAGTAGATTACCTATAAAATGTTCCCTCTTCATCCTTGCCCCATTAGAATAATTATCATATATCCGTATTATTATTATTATTATTAGCACCGCGTCTTACTACCCGTTCGGGTTATACGCACTTACGCTTATGTGTAATGGTATGGTGATTGTGAGATGAAATGGAGGACCTACAGTTTAACGTGGAATCCGAACCACGGTGGAGGCCTGGCATTCTTCACATTCACAAGTTGTGACTAATACACGTCTTGTCAGAGGTGAAGGAAGGGTTTGGCATTCAGATAAATCTGTGCCGGGACCGAGGATTGAACCCCTGACCTCCAGCACAGAAGTCCATATATTCGTACAACCTGAACAGGTAGTAAGACGCGGTGATATATATATGTATATATATGTGTGTGTGTACATTTTTAATGGAGCTCAATGGCAAGTAGAATATTAAGAGAATTTTAAAATGTTAATTTTTTTTGGCTCTATTCTAGCAAAATTTACTATGAGTCGCGCTCGTTTCAACCTACTTTCAAGCGGTAATGTTTGCACTAAGAGTTTAAACTTGCATATAGAGACCTTAACATAGTTGTTGGAAAGGTGTCGGTGATGGTGAGGGAGATAGGGATGATGATGATAATGAAGAGGTGCATAAATGTGTCGGCCACACTAACAGAAAACGCGTCATCTCCCTGTCCAAACACATGAAAAGCAACAAGTGTAAATCAAATTAAATCTACCATTCAAACCTGTGTATCAAGAAATGAGAATAATGAAAAATATTTAAAATAATTAAATTGACTTATTAGTTTTTTATAAAACATGATATATATACAATTAGTGGTGACAAAATTAATTAAAGCTATTTGAGAAAAAAACCAATATTTAAACCACTGCCGTATACCTGTATACAAAATACAGTATTTTACAATAAAATATCTAAGCTATTAAGCATTTTTAATAAGTGTATTCCTTTAATTAACATATTTAGTACATAATTAGACGATATAATTAATATAATCACGACTTATTTACAGTTATTTAATTAATTCATGTGCATGTCATTATAAAAAAACCATGTCTGCATTTACCTGCGACTATAGCCAAAATGGTTTAATAGACTTTGTTCAGACTTACATCAAGACTTAGCTGTGATTTTGATTTTTGATCTAAAAGTAAGAGTATTTACTAACGGGTGTTATTTTTGATTAAATTTGTTTTGACATTAATTCTAATTTATTTAAAATTGGTATTTGTGGAGCTTTCTATGTAATAAATAATATTGTACGCGGTTATTTTTGAAAAACAATTTATTCAAGAATAGTTTACAAAATACTTTTTTCTAAATGTTCAAATTGTAGAAAAAAATAAAGCTCCAACGGTCTTGATAAAATTTGTAAATCTGTGAATAGTTTTAAATGATATTATTCTTGTTTATATTAATTACATATTTGAAGGTAGTTAAATAATGACGGATTTTTGAAAATCTCAAATATTTCAAAATGCTTTTAAACAATTTTGCTAAAAATATATATGAATAATATTTCTAATTACAAACTTTTTTCCTATAGGAAGTTTATTTAAAGGATATTTTAAAAGAAACTATTTTTTTAAATATTATGTTTCCAAAAAATTATAGACTATATTAGGAAGTACGCACGATTGTGTCCTACTATTTATTTTAAAATGTATTTCTAGAGGAGTTAATGCGTTCTATTGTAGCAAGAGTTAAAGTGTTTGTTAGTTCTCATCACGCAACTACTCACTGTCAACAAGAAAACTAGAACACAACCTGGCATCTCTTGCTCAGAACTTCGTGAGTCGAAGATTAGCATAGCTCTAGTCTAGTTCAAACACGAGGGATTGCGAGTTTTATGGACCGTTCACTCTTCTTAAACTTACAAACATCACGAGGAGATTGGCATATACCCGACAAATAATATACAAACCGTCTTTATCGTTATAGATAAAATATTATAACATTCCATAATGGATAATTTAACTAAACGTTTGTTTTAGTGAGAAAATTTGACGTCCTATTAATACTAACTTTATTTGTAAGGAAATATTACGATATGCTCTTAGTGAAAAAAAAGATTTGATGTTCCAACACCTTATCTCAATCAGTAGCGTGTCTGTTTAGTGAGATAAATGTCCCGGGTTCTATTCCTGGTAATGGTAGAAAAATTTATCATCGGAAAAATATGGGTTTACCCTTTCACAATGATGAATCAATAGCCTGTGGCTGGATGTTGTGTTTGTTCTAGATTTAAGTTAGTTTATAAGTCATGTGATGATATAATCAGGTATACGTTAAATACCTCAAGTAATTAAAAAAACTAAAATGTTGGATGATTTAATTTTATATTGGTTTTAGTGAGAAAGCCTGACGTCCTATTATTAATGTATTTATTGTAATGAATGTAATATTATATTATGTCATTTATGATAATAAAAATTATATATGATAGTAAGTATGAAGACCACCTCTGTGGTCTAGTGGTCAGAGCTCCTTACTTCAGATCCAAAGGTACCGTGTTCAATCCCCAGTGGTTCTAAACGTTATCTGTGAAGTATTGGATCTGGAACGGGGTCAACTCAGCCACGTGAGTACAAATTAGGAGCTACTTGATTAAAGAATTAACAGTGCCAGTTAAGAAAACTGAGATTAACGGCAGGAGGGTACATTGTGCTGACCACATGACACCCTCTATCCTCAAAATGTTGGCACTATCTTCACCAACATGCAGCGGCTGATCAGTCGGTATAACTGGTTTGCAGGCTGATACCATAGAGTTATGTTTATATAAGATGGTGAACTTCGAAGACTTTACTAATATTAGCCTGGAGAGAGTATGATAAACACCTTTGCGAAAAATAAATAGCATCAATCTAGTTGGTAGGGATTTTATCCCAGCTGTTCACGTGTAAGTCGGGCACGCTATCCTTGTGGCCAGCCCTTACCAATAGGAGTATAAATTTCAATAATGAAGAGCAAATAAAAATATTAAGGGCACTCAGACAGCTTTCTTCACAAATGGTTTCATCACACACACACAAATTATGAACGAAAGTGAACGATACTCCCAGCGGTAAAGTAAATTATTTATCGCCTGTCCGAAAGAACAATCTAAAAACATTATTAGTGATTAATTTTAGCCACTACCTTGAAAGGAACCAGTGGCCCTTCGCTTCGCTTTGGGGGCTATTCCCAATGAAACACGAGGACAACACGAAAATGGGCTAACAGTAAAATATAGCTATCTATCTCTAACGTAATATGTAAGTATAATTATATTCATTGAGAATATAAAAGTGAACGTCCTTTATAGAGTCATTTTTATTTATGAGAGTAGTTTCGAAGTAAGATTTCAACCTTCAAGCAAAAATTAAAACTACTATGCGAAGTTGATATCGTTTAAAGATTACAGTCCAATATGCATAGAAAGGACCTTATCCGACAGCTAGAAAATGTACTAGATCTAATGTCATAATTTTTTTATCACCACGTTTTATTACCTTTTAGCTGTATACGCCTATAATTACGCTAATGGCTTTAGGGATCAGGGAGTTTACATTGATAGGAATTGTACCCAAATATGCGTAGAGGGAGAGTGAGAAACCATTTTAGAAAAACTACCTTTAGTACACCTGACTGAGATTCGAACCTCAATCTCCCCGTCATTGGCAGTCTAGACTACTGCGAGAGAACCACGTTGGACCACCCGGCCACCGAAGAGGGTTACTGTCACGTATTTACACGTCAAGTCATGTAATTTGCAGCTGTCACTTTTGATAAATATAATCATCAATATATATAAAATAACACTAATAATAAAGCATAGTAAAATTTTGTTAATGTTGTCCGCAAAAAAATGAGTATTTTTTTATAAGGTTCTTTTTTTTTAAAACCGTGTCATACTACCCGTTAGGGCTATACATATATGCATTTTTTTATTTGAGGTATTTAACATGCACTTTCCGAAATGACTGATTATATCAGTACACGAGCATTTCTATGAACGATAACGAAAGGGCCTACCAATATTGACGGGAAAGGTATTTTCAACACCGGCTGGATTTGAACCTACGAACATTGGGTCCTGAGTTAAGAACTTTACCCCCAAGACCAGCAAGGTTGACCACATATGTAATAATTATGATAGTATGTTAGGAATAAGTAAGGTGGAATTGTGCGTGAAGGGAGAGTGGAAAACACCCTAAGTACACCCGACCTGGAATCGAAACCACAATCTTCCCGTCATCGGCAGTCTATCCCATCGCAGTAGAAACACCTTAGTCCACCCGGCCACCGAGGCGGGTTAAAAAGGCTCTTCATTTGAAAATTTAACCGTGGATAAAACTTGAAATATCGAAATCAAGCGAAAATAGGGACGTTAATAAGTTAATGGGTGAAGGGGACGTTATATACCACCAAGTGGACCGAATATCCTATCATTCGAGTACAATGATTTATGGGAGAGACTCCTCGTCATTCTTTTGTTTCACAACCGCAAGCACAGGTTCACTGGAGACCACTAAAAGTTACTGGAGTAGAACTCGAAAGCGATTGAGCCGCAAAGACCGCAGATCCTAGCAGACGGCAATTAAATGATTTGGTTGGAAACATTAGTCATCGAGCTAGCTAAGAAAATGTTTCAAATGTAACAGAGTAGCAATTTCACTTTTTTTTTATATACATCGATCAATATCACCGATAAAAAAGCATGACCCGCATCGGTGGTCGCGTGCGCTATGGCGTCAACGTTACCTTGTTCGGATTTACCGCTGATAGCGAGGCTGGACTTAGTATTCAGGCCGAGTTTTTTTTACTTAAATGGTTTTTCACTTTTTATTCACGCAAACGTGCGCACATTCCTTATAGTATGCTACCCTAATAATTTTCACCCAGTTAGTGTAAATATTCGGGACCGGTAATGAAGATGTGTTGAACAAAATAGTTTGCAATATCTAATGCAATAATACCACACATAATATATAAACACTAGTAGAAGTGTCCGGCTTTGCCCAGGCTGAACCCGTAATGCATTGTGTCGTTAACCCAGGAAACACTTTTCTCTTCTCCAAACAGAAAGAAAAAAAGAATCTCTTCTATTGATCTGACCCAGTTTTTAGTAAATTTTTAGAAATATATTCAAAATTGTAGAATTCCTTTTTCGAGTGCACAATTTTTGCGCAGGAGTTAATTTTTTTTTTTTAATTTAAGCCCTCTGCCTGTGGTAGATATCACGCAATGCTCATGACCGACTAATACACTCTTCATTTTATTAATATAGATTGATAAATAAAGTTTTTTAATGCAAAAGAAAATATGATCTTCCATTTAAAATTACTATTTTGATTTAAATTTATATTGACACACAAGCTTCCATCTGTTTCACCATCATCTTTATTTCCCCTTATACGGTTTCTGCCAGGTTGGGGATTGAATGGTATATTTCCACCTCTCTTATCTCTTCATCACTCTTCCTCCATTATCCAGTTCCAGTCCACATTTATTCTGTTCACACTATTCTTAATCGACTCCAACAATCTAAGTCTTGGCCTTTCCCTGGGTCTCTTTCCATTCATTATAATTATTTCCATTGCTTGCTTTGGTGCTCTTTCCTCTTCCATCTTCTTAGCATGTCCAAACCATCTCAGTTTGTACCTGTCCATTTTATCATTCAGCATTTCTATCCCAATTTCTTTCTTTAATTCCTCATTTCTCACTCTGTTTATGTTTGTCTTTTCTTAAATACTTTGTAGGAATTTCATCTCCACCAACCTGAATTCCATCTAGTCTCTCTTTGTCATTGTCCAGGTCTCCAAGAAATTTGTAAATAACGATTTGTTTGTCAACCAGGAATTTAAATCTGTCAAAAATCAGCTGTTTCTAGGCAAGCATACATTTTTGTTAGCTTACGAATTGCGGAACCGTTCAAGAATATTCTGCTCTATATTTTCGGTGAAGTTGTGAATCAAGCTTTACGAGCTTCAGTGGTGATCTGAGGACCACTGCGCAGTTGTGACGAGGTGAAATACATTGTGGGATAATCGTACAATAACACCTGTTAGTCAACACGTGACACGTGAACCAACTCTTTAACGGTTCAGTCTCCATAATACACTGGTCAACAGAGTCTGAGGGAACTAACTTCATGACTCGTGGGTAGATTCGAGCTATCAAGGGGAGAACTCTTTTTATGACAGACCCAAACACTTACTAGATCTATTCGTATGCATCTATACTTCCCGGTTGCTTTAATGATACCAATTTAGGCAGTTATTAACTAAATATGCGTTTAGAAAACTTTATTTCAATGCTGTATACTTAACAAAATATTTGTATAGTCTCGAAAATATTTTTCTATCCATGGTACTTGGTTAGTAGAGATGAAAATTCTTCAACAATTTTATCCAGAAAATGTTATGATACAAACAATTTCAGGCTATTTTAATCCCAGTAAGAAGATAATGTATTCGTAGAGGCTTTTATTATAATATTAAATTATTAACATTTTAGGTATACAAAGACGTGCTGCACACACAAAAAAAAACCACCATAAACATGTGAATGAGAACGGTTACAAAAACTTCAGTTTATTCAAAGGTTTAAGCTTAGTTTAAAAGAATTTGAATTTTCGTGCCCTAAGGACATGGAACGCCGATACGTCACTAGTCAACAACTTTATATAGGTCAAAGATTTCTCAGAGCGGGAATCCACATGCCGTATTGAGTGCGGTATCCAGTGTCTGAAGAACAGATACCTGTAACAAGGCTTCTCTATGGCTCATGTCCTCCAAGTGTAGCCACGCACGTAAAGCGCGCACAGTGAGCAATTAATAATAGTAGAAATCGATGATTTTCTATTTATTTATTTTTTGCCGCCACGTTATTTTACCCGACCTTCCCGTATTCAACAGTTGAGTCCATTGTGAAAGTGACGCCTTAGACCATTCAACCACCGAAGCGGGTGAATTTTAACTAGTTTGTTAATATTTTCCTATGCTCCACGTGTTATCAACCAACCATACCACCCACCTATTAACACTAATGGGTCAGGGACGAGGGATATATATTTTATAGTAAGTGTAGCCACATTTGCGTGAAGGAAAAGTGGGAAATCATCTTTATAAAAAACTCCGTACACTCAGCTTTGATTCGAAACCCCTTCCTTCTCGTCTCCAGCAATATTAGACGAGAGGAGACGGACGTTTTTGTCTCTGTGTCCACCAGCTATAGTTTTAGTTTATAAAAATGATAAAGGGAATATGCCATAATTTATCTGGTCGCCTTTTACTCCGTTCATTTATACTCTGACCTCCATCACCCAAGCTTGTATAAAAATTTAATAAGTCCAACTTGAGAACTGATCTCACAGCTGATTAACTGGGAAGGTAGATACAAAATGACGCTAAAATCAGAAAAAAAATATCAATGTGCAGTTTTTTGCATTCTTCGTTTGACAACAAAGAAATTGGGGTCAGTATGAAATTTCTTCATAGCAAATTAAGATTTAATTTTCAACGTTTTTGTGTATTTAAATATTATATAATGTAAGATTTTTTTTTCTGATGTCAATTCCACTGTTTTCTAATTTAAAATACAGAAAATCGTACGTAGCACGCTGTGATGTCTGGTCGGTGCTGTGGTAGTTACCTTAATTAGGTGTTATCCGTGAGCTGCGATGGACTCATAAGGTCTGGGTTAAGATGGGCTTTTAATTTTTGCTTTCATATAGGGAGGCTTGTAAGCCACGTGTACACATTAATCTATCCTTTGTTCACTTACAGTATTACTTGGGCGAACATTTTTTTAATAAAAAATATTTAAATCAATCGTCTGGAAACACAGCTTATAAATTATAATACATAGCAATCTGTTAAAATGGACAGTTGGGTGACAAAAGAAATTAGTAGGTTATGATTAGTGATTGATAGATTAAATATAAGAAATCATACACAGGGACCCTCTACCGGACCGCTTAGATCAGGGGTATTCAACCTGCGGCCCGCGATAACATTATTTTGCGGCTCACCTGGCTTATGAATAATTTAAAATTATTTCAAGAGAAAAAATAACAAATACAGATATGTATATTTTACATAATCAACTAATAAAATAAATATGTATTCTATTTACATATTTTACAAACAATTTCTACTTTTTGCATTAAGAAAAGTATTACTTTTTTTTATACAAATGTATTTTAAAACGGCAAATGACAATTCTAGTGGACAAAAAAAAAATCGCGCTGCCTTCTGCTATGAGAAAGAAAGAAACAACAGCAAGAGAACATACCTTACGAGAAACACGAAATTTCACCGGATGGAGAGTATCAGTATAAGTGTATAATAATGAGCTGATACGAATCCTAATATTGTCCGTACAGTATTGCGGCCCGCGAGCCAACATGAGACAGAAACTTTGGCCCTTGGACATAAAAAGTTTGAAGACTCCTGGCTTTAGAAGGTATTTAAGAATTGGTCTGTTATCTCTAATTTTGGTACACGTCAGAGGAAGTTAGCTCATTTTTAATTAATTATTAATAACTGATAATATTTAATAAATTGAAAGACTGAATCAACAGTTTTAGTAATTTTAAATAGTCTTATGTGAAATGTCTCAGTCTGAAGATCAAAGAAAAGAGGCCATAGCTGATAATATTAATATTTTATAGCATTTTAAAAATTCAGTTGCAGTCAGTTTTTTTTAATGTAAGGATTATTTATTTTAGTTTATGAAGATTACCTAGAACTAGCATAAAAATATTTCTAAATAGGGTTACATTTCCTTTAGTTTTAAAATTAGTGACTGGTTTGAGTGGTCACATGGATTAAGGCAGTGTATCACAAACTTTTCATAGTAGTGGACCACTTTATAAGCGTCCGATGCCTATGTGGACCATTCACCTTAATATACTACTTAACTGCCTTCTTGGTTAAGCTGGAAGTTCTATTAATATACATGTTTATCAAGCAGTAAATGAAATAATTTTGGGTGTACTGAGGGTGGTTTTTGGGAGCTTTGAGATTTTTTTTAAAATTGTCCAGTTGTGAAACATAATTCATCTGAAATGTAATCATATTATACGGCCAGGTCACACAAGAGCAAATTTATGTCACCTTTTAAACAGGAAGTCGAACCGTAATTAGAACCGATAACCGAGATTAACAGTTATTTTTATGGAACAAGAACCCTCAAAATAAAAATTGCCTAAGAACCAGAGTAGAAATTGGAATCGATATATTATATTTTGGTCCATAAAAGTTTTGATCGGTTCTTAAATTATCTTTATGATTGCATTTTATGCTCTTCTTTATTTAAATTTATCTTAATTGAAATACTCTATTTTTCCTTTTCTCAGGATTTTTTTTTGGTCAAAGTTGGCTATATTCCCCCCTTTTTTATGTAGATAACTTTTAATTTGTTGTAAACTATTTATTAATGTATTTTTCTATTTAAGAATTGTATAATGGTAGTACAGTATATATATTGAATAAAAAATCCAGGAATCGGATACAGAAACCAGAAACTATTTAAGATCCAAAAAGAACCAGAATTTTTTTCTCTCCAACCGGAATCAGAAATAGAACCGATCAATATTTTGGTTCGAATCCCTGCTTTTAAACGCCCTAGTCAAAAAGTTTGAATACCGTTGAGTTTTTATGTTTGATTGAGATATTAAATATAATTCACATCACAACATCGCCCACGTCTATGTTTTAAAATCACAGATATCTATCTATCTATCAAACGAGCGACGCAAGCTCACTGTAACAACTATTGTGTGAACGAGTCCTTGTTGAGTCAGTATTGGTCAACAATTGAGTGGACCGGAACGTCTAACCTGTTTTTGTTTACGTCGAGATGACCTTGCTTGCAATTTCTTTCTCACACAAAATGTTTTATTGTTTTTTTTAGTGCTTGTGTTTATCTTTTTTCCTTCTTCTTCTTCTTAACTGTTCTCCTGAGTCAGGTTGAAATTAATCACTCAAGTGTCCGTTCCAAAGAGCAGCCACTTCATTATTTTAATTTATATGTTCTCGTCCAACCCTTCTCCAACACCAAATCCGCATTCAATTCCTCCATCATAAAACCAGGTACTGTATTCTATAATTCGTGATAGTGTCAGGTATTTCACCACAAACATTCTCCTTTTTCAAGGAAATCAAATGCAACCAATATGGTATATATTATATTCTTATATTAAAGCAAAGTTACAAAGAGTCGATAGATTGAATTTATTTCACCACGTCTTACGACCCGAGCTCGTGGTGTAGTTATCAGAGTCCATGGATGCTGGCCTAAAGGTCCCGTGCACGATTCCCGGAGGATTTTTTCTCGAAAGTGGGATCATTTCCATGGTCACCCTCATATTAAATATCATCATCACCTTATCTCATCCGGACATAAAAAGATCCTCCAGGAAACGGATGTACGATTAGTACTTTCGGGAGTCCCCTGAGCATAGGTACATTAGTACTGGCTTATCTTTCCGCAAAGTGAGCCACAAAATGATGTAGCCTAGACACGCCATTATTATTACTATTATTATTATTATTATTATTATTATTATTATTATTATTAGTAGTAGTAGTAGTAGTAGTAGTAGTAGTAGTAGTAGTAGTAATAGTAGTAGTAGTAATAGTAGTAGTAGTAGTAGTTAGTAGTAGTATTACTACCAGAGGGGTCGGAAACCTACGCGTGCCAAGAGTGGAAAGCGAAACGATTTTAAATGAAATAATGAGCGGTTTGAATAGAAATCATATAAAAACTTTACTTTTAATTCAAATTGATGCGAGTGATAATATTAATAACAACCTGTTTTATGTTTCAATAATTCAATTGATTTGTTTCAAAATTTCAAAATATTGTCTTCAGAACTTAAATTTTGCAAAACACATTTGTAACGTTTGTATTTATTCTGATTTATTTGATTTCTATTAATACATTAAATATTCAAGAAAGAGTAGTTATTTAATGTATTCGATTTAGAAACATGTTGTTACCTTTACATTTAACAAGATCAACTTAAATTTGTTTTAATAGTTGTACTAACTTACTAGTATAAAAATATAAACGATTTGGGATGGGCTTAGGTTGGTTGGCACAATGAGCGACTTTGGAATATTACTTCAGCACGCCACTAAAAGGTTGCCGACCCTTGGTATATAATTATATGCGTGTGTATTCTATTAATTGTGGAAGGAATGAGGATGGTATAACTTTAAAGACAATTCACCCACATAGGTGTGGAATAATAGTGGTATACTACTTAGTAAAAAAAAAACCACCCTCAAAACACACACTCAGGATTCGAACCCCAATCTTCCCATCAGTGGTAATACAGGTTATGGCTTAACCTGTCTAATCTATTGTGTGACCTGAGTGTGACACCTTAAACTATTGCGACCACCGATGTAGGACACAGATTTGTTATTTAAGCTACTGTGGTGGAGATGAGGAATATTAAGTAGTAAATAAAAAACATAGTCTCATTTGCGTAGCGAGAGAGGAAAATAAAAATACTTAGGAATAACCATCTCCTTCGGCTGGGGTTCAAAAACCCCGCCCTCCCCTCATCGACAAACCATACTAAATGAGCTTGTCATTTGGACCACGTGTTCATAAGACAAAACAAGTAGAAAATATATTAAGTTTTAATTTGTGAGCTATTTAACGGATTAATATAAGGAGTATGTATGAGGAGGGGGAATAAGAGAATGTGCATCTACATAGACGTGTAGGAAACCCATAATGTGCCCATTCAGGATTCGAACCTCAACCTCTTTATCACCGGCAATCCCGTTTATTATGAGATGAACCTTGGGGCACTAGGCAGCTGGTGTTGTAAGTTATTTTTTTATTTTTTTGTGTAAACAATAAAATTTAACTTTTAAATACATTTATCTTTTAATTTAATAATTGAAGAAATATTTTTAAAAGTCACTCTAAATGTTTTAAATTATTAATTTTTTCTATTTACATAAAAGATATGTCTAAGTTTAGTCCGTAAAATAGAAAAGGTATGAGTCTTTCTCCCCGTTTGGGGTTAGTGTAACAGCGTTTATTAATCAGAATACAAAAATTGAGGTGTGAATTTTTGCGGAATAAGTTAGCACTCCCTTGTAGAAATTATTAAAAATTGTTAATTTAAAAAAGCTTTAAGTAGATGACAGAAGATTTATTCAAATACTTGATTGGAAAATAATTTTATATAAGGAGGCCTCTCTTGATTTTCAAGTTAGAAGTTTACTCATCAAAGATTCTAAACTTTCCATAGTTTATAAGTGAAACGTATATTTTTCCCCCTTCACACCACGACAAGAACGTCAATTCCACCCCTCTCCCAACTAATTATCTATCTCTTGCACCATAACCCTTGAGTAAGAAGTGAGTGGTTATTATTTTAACATACAAACATACATGCATACCTAATCACGACGTTCCCTTACGGGGTAGGCAAGAAAATGTGCATATAGTTCAAAAACAACTCGGTACTTAATACATCCTCACTAACTTCCTCCAGACTTCCCTAAACTTGCATACACTCTTCGCTTCAACAACATCCATACACTGAGTCATACATGCGCTTTTACTCCTAAAACTGTTAATGTTTCTCTTTTTCACACATTCGTCTACAACACTACTTACATGGCCTACCCCCCCCCCCCCCCCCCCCCCCCCCCCCCCCCCCCCCCCCCCCCCCCCCCCCC
>CABFWO010002756.1:53662-75319 GCA_902155825.1 Timema genevievae | reverse complement strand
CCCCCCCCCTCCTTTTGATCCACACTTTTTAACAAAAGATAAATATTTATTTACAGATATATAATCATATATGAATCAGGGTTTTCATGGTATTGAAAATAAAGAATGATTGTACGGATGATCCATTGTGTACACAGTGCGGAAAGGATGTAAATTCACTAAGAAAAAATCGGGTTTTCGTATGAAGCATCTATTTTTTCCGAAATTCTTGACACATAACCTTTAAAATGAGCAATTGTTTGTCAAAATTGGTTCAAACCGTTTTCTCGTAATTTCAACTACCGGAAATGGGATTATCAAATTATATATAATATGTATAATTTAATTGAACAATAAAAAAAATGTTCCTGAGACTATACCAAAACCTCCCCCTTACCCTTTATCAAACCTATCAAAACGGCGTTTGTTTGAGCATTGCTCAGTGTTGATGATTCCAACCGGGACGGCCTTGGCCGACATTTCGTCAACTATTTCACTTTTCCTTCCTCCCTCGACCCGAACCGGTGCGGCGTAAAGCCCAAGCAGAGCAGAACAGTTACAACTACGAACTCTTGTTACATTCATTAGTTCCCATCACGCCCTGTATACATAACAATACACCAAGGCACGAGCAGTCCGGTATACTCTCGTTGGATAAAATGGTTCCCCCGGTTGTGATTAGCGCCTTCGAGGAACCTGGGCATAAAGACGATCAACCCATCAAAACTTTAAGATAAAAAAAATATTTAGCACCGCGTCTTACTACCCGTTCGGGTTATACGCTTAAGTACTAATTACTCTAATGGATTAGGAATTGGGAAGGTTGAATTTAGAGGAAGTGAACCCGCATTTGCGTGGAAGGAGAGTGGAAAACCATTTAGGAAAAACCACCCCCAGTTCACCCGACCGAGATTCGAACCTCGATCTCCCCGTCCTCGGCAGTCGGGGTCAACACGACTAGCGCGTTTGCCAACTACGCCACCGAGGCGGGTAACTTTAAGATAGAGTTACCGTTTATTCCCCAGCTTTTATGGAGACAGTCACCTTAAAATATCTGCTGAAAGACGGAAAACGTATCTGCCATTTAGATGGTACTCTTCTCTCTTTTTCCCGAAAGGAGAGATTACACTCTGGTCGTATATTAAAAGATGAGACATAGTGTAATCATGTAAAGTAAGCTAGATAAATTTAAAAGTAAATTAAGGGTATATAATACACTTGATTTATGATGTATTCTACTTTCTCATATCAAGATAAAGTGTTTTAATCGTGAACATTTTTGACCTAGAGATTGATGAATCCTTACGTTGTATGTGTGTCTGAGCCCAAAAAAAGAAGATTTTACTCTTCTGTCTGTTTGACTTTGGCCACATATCTGATAAAGTTTGATTGATTTTGTTCAAACTTGATATTTATATATTGTAGGACAATACCACAGTAATACCTAGGGACATATTTTAAATTTTGACCCTAACCCTCAAATTAAGGGTAGTTTACTTATAAGTGATTTTTTTAGTCACAAATATTTCGAAAATAGGTGTAATTATTTTGTTTGAAATTTATATCTAAGGAGTGTTTATCCGATACCTAAGCTTAGTCGGTAGCATGTCTGTCTACAGAGATAAGGGTCCCGGGTTTGATTCCTGGCATGGCCGAAAAATTTATTATTTGTGAAATGTGGGTTTACCCTTTCACATTGATCAATTAACGGCCGAGGACTGGATGTTGTTCCTGCCCTAGTCTTAAGTTAGATTATAAGGCATATGAAGCTACGACAGGCCTAACCAGCCATCAGCGGAAAATATATGGCTTGAATAAAAAAAACTGACCCAGGCTACAGGCTGGAAACAGTAATGGATGTAAATCTAGGGAGTATTAAACCTCCTATATAATATTGTGTAATTATGTACTTGTATTTTGGGTAATATAAATAGCTTATCAAGTGTGTCATAGAATTTAAGAACTGTTGATATCACCATGTGAAGAAAAAAAGTTTTTTTTATAAAACATTCAAAAAATTGACATTTTCTCGTGTCCCTTTCATTTTCACCTAGATCTCAATTTTTTAGACCTGAGCCACTACCTTTCCATTCAAGTAGCTTCTCATTTGTACTCACGAGGCTGAGTTGACCCTGTATCAGACCCACTGCTCCACAGAAAATCTGGAGGCGCCGGGGATCGAGCTGGGACCTCTGAATCCGTAGTTAGATACTCTGACCACTAGACCATCAATGAAAATACAATTGTAATATTTTTATTTCCTCCATTGTGATAAAATGAGTTTCCAGTTTTCAAATAACGGGCTTCCTTTCAGATCATAGCAGTCTTACCTTAAATTACATACAGCACTAGTTTATGAGTTAAACCATAGTAGAATAAAGCAAGGCTTTCTACCTTTTAGAATAAAATAATGATACATTGAATATTCTAAAAAAAATACAATGAAATGGTATGTTAGTTATTGTTTTAATATTATATCTGTGTTTATTAAATTTCCGTTTTACTCTTTTAAAAAAATAATATCTCAACTTTAAAAGCACACCTACAACAATATTTAGCTCACTGTGCTTTGACACTTAAAAAAATAAAGATTTACACCTTTGAAGCAATTACAATAATTTAAAATGTATTGGGTCACTTGTTTCCTTTTTCACGAAGTAAAAACTCCAACGCAAAGGTGGTTTTTTTTTATTCCTAAAATCCTAACAAGAATCGTGTGATACTTTGGTCAAAGCCCAAAGCACAAAGTACAAAGCGGTGCGGACAAATATTGTGACGGCCGTGTTGCATAGTAAAGAAAGAATGAATTATACGCAATCAAGTAGAATACAATTATTTTGATTTATTCTCGGGTGTTCGAAGCAAGTGATTCAGACACTTATGATTTATCACCCCACGAGACCCAATGCATTTATTAACAACTGGCCAAGCTTATTAGATCACACACACAAACCCGCATTGGTGGGCACGTGGTTAAAGGCGTCACCGTCTGGACTGGTTTACTGTAGAGACTAGTAACTCTATTGGATGCACCGAGGGAGTTATGACTTTATTTTTTTCCACTGCCTTTACGCAAATTCTGATGTATTTTTCTATATTGGGCTATAACTTCCTCATTCCTATTAATATAGCCTAAATAAGAGGATAGTCCTAGTATAATCATATTTAAAAAAAATCACATTGACACTCGTCAAGTATTCAATAATTTATTTTTTGTTTTTATCGTTCACTTTCTGAACCAATTTATTATATCTGTTTATGACTTACGGACTAACTTAATTCTAGTACAAACATAGCGCAAAGTCCTCTGGCCATCAATTCATCACTGAACAAGAAAACCTCAATTTTACGCATGATTTTTTTCCCTGCCATGTCAGTAATAGAACCCGGGACCCTTATTTTAGTATAGAGACGTAATAAATCACCAAGGTATAGGTGTAATAATAATATAATAAATATTATCAATAACTAATAATATAATTAGTAAAGCCATCCGAATGTATCGTTGGTAATAAGACACATTCTTACTCTAGCACAAACACACGGACTAAACGTCAAGCTCGTATGGTCTGGTTTTCCAGTGATTGGGAGATTGCTGTTCGAATCCTGGTTGGGTATAAGCTACTGAGGCTGGCTTTTCCTAAACGTTTTCTCACTCTCACTTTACGAAAATTTGAGTGCATTTCCCCTATATTTTACCTTCCTTATCTCTCTATCCATATTGTGTGGTTAAATGAAGCTTATCAAGATGGCAAGTGAGACACGGAGCCAAAAATTAAATAGAAAATAAATGGATTCATCACTCTTTTCTTGTCGATTATAAATCGTACTACCTTCACCAAAAATACTATATCTATGCAAAAATATCAATTAACAATTTTAAACATGAGTTATATAAAAATAGCCATAAGTGGTGTACTATAGCTTAGTTATAAAAAAATAACATAGCGGTCAAACTAGCGATCGTTCATTTACAACTTTATGAAAGTTACAATCACTGCATCGAAGAGCTACTTGATCGAGCCTGCGATACATTTTCTTTTTTCTTTTTAGATTTGTTGGCAATAAAATATTATATTTAATAACTATCATAATAATGCACAGATATAAATTATATATATGAGCTAAAGTGAGTAAATACTAATAAGCCTATTGCGGTAAAAGATATTTTAAAACCCATTCACGGCCTTGCGTTCGTCATCAAATCAAAATAAATGTGTTTGAACTTTTCTCTTTGTAACCATTAAACAATATATCAAATACACCAATGAATAATTTACAAATATTAAGTATTATTGATGTTGTTTATAAGATACAATTAGTAATCCATCTAAAAATATTTCTATAATGGTTAGCATGTACCAATTACTTACCGAAATCGCATTTATACTCCAAATAAATAACCAATATAATGTGACATTTATTTTATATTAAGTTATTTAATACTTACATTTGTCCATGATTTCACTCGCATTAAACAACACATCAACCCATTCGTACGTACAAAGATTCAAGAATAAACAAAGACCTGCCCCCATCCCCTCCCGCCCCACACCCCCAGCTGATATTACGTGCCATCTTATGTACTCGCAATACTAGCCGCGACGAATGTTCACTGCCTACGCCCGTTTTTTTTTCGACACTACTTCGCTCGATGATGAACTAGCTTTATGTTATATAAAAAACTTTGAAATGAAACGTTAATCAGCCCATAAACTGAGTTCACAAACGAACGCAATCCATAGAAGGTAGTATTTGCTTAAGAGTGATAATTATATATGTAAAAAATAAATTATATATATTGTTACATAAACAGTTTAGAAATAAGATCTTCACAGTTTAACAAAGAGCATACATTTTCAGTGGTTGTTTAAGGTTTGTACCTTTACATGTATTTAAATATTTAAATTTTCTTCCACACGGGAAATATTTTATTCAATTTAGGAAATTTTTGGGGAGGACCCCTTTAACCCTTTTCGGGTAGTTAATTTTAACAAATAAAAGTTTTTTTCGAGTGTTTGGTGGGGCTTTGACTGACAAAATTCAATCTTCTATCACAGTGAGAGTTTTTTATTACTGCTTCTTCCTATAATGTTCAGGTTATAAGCATTTTATGTACTAATTACGCTAACGATAAAGGGATGACTAAGGTTTAATTTAGAGGAAGTGTACCCAAATTTGCATGGAGGTAGAGTTTAAAACCATTCAGGAAAAACCACCCTCAGTATACCTGACCCGGAATTGAACCCTGATCTATCTGTCATTGGCAGTCTAGTCTATTGTGAGAGTGACACCATAGACCATGCGGCCACACAAGCAGTTTCGGTGGGAAGTAGTACATAAGTTTTGGAAATTTCTAAATCACCATTTCACCAAACTCCACCTAGAAATTTCAAATTTTTAAGAATTATTGGGGTATTTGGAGTAATCCCATTACATTTCTGACATTTTTTTATATACCTTATTTTAGTTATCTGCTTCTGTCATCAAATCAGTTGACCACTTTTTCAGTCATTTTTAATATAAAGAGACGGCTTAAACTTTGTACAAACTCTTAATTAGCACGGCAGTGCATTTTACTAAAATTTGAGTTAGATACATTGCTAATTACAATATTTTTATATACTTTATTCAATTCCTTTGTCATCAAAACTTCCGATTCCTTTTTCAGTCACTTATAATAGAGAGGCTAAGACTTTGTACATTTATCTAATTCGCTTAGCAATGCATTCTCTTAAAATTTGAGCTAGTTCCATTCATTAATTAGTCTTTTTATATACCCTATTCCCTTCCTTTGTCATCAAAACTTACGATCGCTTTTTAGTCACTTATAATCGAGATGAACAGCTGAAACTTTGTACAGATTCCTAATTCTCGTGACAATGCACTATATTACAATTTGAGCTAAATCTAATGCGCAGTGCACCATGCAACCATTACAGGTCATATGTAGGCCTATCAGTCACCTGAATGTATACCTGACATGAATTTTTGACCTTACATTATCCGTTCAAACATATCCTATTTAAGTTTACATTAATAAATAATAATATAAAACAAGTTTTTCGAAAATTTAACTCCTGGCGATAAAATATGGGTTCTACTCCTGCAACATAGAAAAAGTACACGAGAATAACCTATTTGGCAAGACGGGATTCTAAGTAGGAACTAATGAGGTGATGCATTCTATGTTCCAGTAGTAAGTGCCACCACACCTTAAATTTTATCGGCATAAAATATATTTTTGAAAAACGTGTTTTCTATATATTTTCAATTTTGTTAACTTTTTACATCTCCTAAAATTATACAGTGGTTTGGGTGTGTTTTAGTAACAAACAAACAGACAAACAACATTTAATTTTTATATATTTGTGTGATTTTAGGTTTCTAAATCTCTGGATGTTGGAGTTATAGCATGTACACACATACCCACAAACATACAGACATACTTCCAAACAAACAAATTAACATCCTATATTATGTAACTTTGATGAACTATTGGTTCCCATTGTCAGACTTGTCATAGTTGATGAGTTTTAGCTCTGGACAGCTAGAAAGTTATTTTATATATCAACTTTTTTTTCAAGATGGATGTATTATCTAGGAAATTTTAAAAGTTAATCCAATAATAACCCAATCTGATTAAACTAAGAAAGAGGCCATAAAGAAGTGTTTGGTAGCCGCTACAAAATGGCGGACGTAATTAGTAACTTCTCTACATGTTAACCAGACGTCCACGTTATATTCATGAAAAACCCCAACAGAAAAATGTGCACAGTATTTTGGGCGTGATTGAGCAACAAACAAACAAATAAAAGGCAGACATTTCATCTTTATATAATTAGTAGATTAAAATTTAAAAAAAAAAGCTTGGTTTATATAGGTTAGTTTCCCTAAATAATAACTAAACAAAGCTTAATATTTTCATGGTCCTTCATTTGGTAACCCTCCACACCAGAAATCATGCAGTTTAATATTTCAGGTTCACAATATGTTTAATAACAAAATCTAAGGCTTCCCAAAGAAAGTGGTTATCAGCACGTTTTCGCTTTCTATGTTTCTTGGTTATTTATATTCCTAAATAGTTGATCCCAATGTATATGCTAGGCTCACTATGGATGTAAAATAAGAGGCTTAAGAGAACATCCTACAGGTTTCCCTAACTACTTATTTCGAGTTTAAAATTGATTGTTTAATTCGCGTTTAATGATGCACTTCCCAGATGAAACGCAATCTAAGGCATTAGGCTTGACATGTTTGAGTTTTGAAAATCCACCCGAGATACACAACATGGGTTTCAACTAAGTAGACTTGAAAAGTGCTACCTTTTTATTTTTCTTGTGTTTGGAATAAGACACAGTGGATGTTATTGGGTTTAAGTTATAAAGATCTCAACATAATAGTCAACTTCACTTCTCCACTATACACAATATCTTATGTTCACTAAAACCGAAACGTGTTTCCATTTAATAGTGAGATGGGTAGGGATGAACAAAACAAAATATACAAATAATTAGTATACATTAATTGAAATCTATTTCTCAACATTTAAATAGTCGGCTGTGTGCTGTTGCTTGATGTATACCATTTTAATTAATATATTCTACCTTTTAATGTTAGAATTAATTTAGCTGTGTGAATATGTATCCATGTAAATGTAAGAAAAAATCACATAAAGATGTTGAACGTCGCCTATGTGTAGGTTTTATATGTTAAAAGATCACGATTCGCCTATTAATGTGAATACAAAACAACCAACACAAAATATAGTTTCTCTTTGGATTTAAGATTAAAATGTATTTTGTTATTACTCTTTGAATTACAGTTGATTTGGCGATAAAGTAAGACAGAGAATAAATTAATTCTACATTCATGGTTTGTTGATATTTCTAAACCCCTCATTTCCAAGGAGACTTACAAAGAAGATCTATACATTAAAAAGCTAATATATTTTACAAATTATTTGCAAGGAACGAGCAATATGAGAAATTCCCAAGATAAAGCAGTTAAATGAAGAATTGGGAGTTAAATTTATAGAAATTTAAAGAAAAAAATTCATTAAAAACGTTTAATCAAGATTGACTTTTAAAATATGAAATTAATTAAAGTCATAGAACATGAAATAGTGGATAAATAAGTTAAGTTTTTGAGAGTATTTATGATAATAAATTAAAATTAAGAAAAAAACAAAACAAAAGGAAAACTGTAACTTTATGAAAACAATTAACCTTATGAAAAAGTATTACATCAAAGATTTTAACGTATGACAGATGAAACATAAAGTAATGTATAATGTGTTAAAAAAATTTTATCATAAGATATGAGAAATTACATTATAAGTCAAAATGGAAAATTAAATAGGAAGTTAAGTTTAAAGACTATATAGGATCAGTCAAAATGCTATTTAGAAAAGGGAAGAGACACAGTAATCCTATGAAACAATTAACAAAAATATAAAAATATTAAAACATATGTGGTAACATAGTGACTAGATTAAACCTTATGTTTAATATATAATATGTTTAAAAAATTTTTGTTACACATATGAAAATCACTAAATCAATTCGTCATAAGGAATTATTCCAATTATACATGTTAAAATACACCATAAATTAAAATATATATAAAGGTTTGTGGATAGATAAGTTAGAGTGTAGGAGTGAAATTATAGAGCAATGTGGTAGACCACTGTAGAAGTTATATAATGCAATTCCTGTAAAAAGAATTTTTAACCCGACATTAACATATTAAGACTTAAGTAAATGAAATTGAATATAGTGGAGAAAAGATTTTTATTTTAATAGATGAAATATTAGGTTAATTAATGCTCATAGGTCGATCACTATTTTGTGGATAGCACCGGGGAAAACATCTCACCCCCATTTAACAGACCTGATGATGGCTGAATAGCCGAAACATGTCGTCATAACTTCAATCCAGCCTTGGGGCGAAGGAATGTTTAGGAGAGGAATTAACCTACTCTGCCAAGGAACGACCTATGAGCATTAATTAACCTAATATTTCATCTATTAAAATAAAAATCTTTTCTCCACTATATTCAATTTCATTTACTTAAGTCTTAATATGTTAATGTCGGGTTAAAAATTCTTTTTACAGGAATTGCATTATATAACTTCTACAGTGGTCTACCACATTGCTCTATAATTTCACTCCTACACTCTAACTTATCTATCCACAAACCTTTATATATATTTTAATTTATGGTGTATTTTAACATGTATAATTGGAATAATTCCTTATGACGAATTGATTTAGTGATTTTCATATGTGTAACAAAATTTTTTTAAACATATTATATATTAAACATAAGGTTTAATCTAGTCACCATGTTACCACATATGTTTTAATATTTTTATATTTTTGTTAATTGTTTCATAGGATTACTGTGTCTCTTCCCTTTTCTAAATAGCATTTTGACTGATCCTATATAGTCTTTAAACTTAACTTCCTATTTAATTTTCCATTTTGACTTATAATGTAATTTCTCATATCTTATGATAAAATTTTTTTAACACATTATACATTACTTTATGTTTCATCTGTCATACGTTAAAATCTTTGATGTAATACTTTTTCATAAGGTTAATTGTTTTCATAAAGTTACAGTTTTCCTTTTGTTTTGTTTTTTTCTTAATTTTAATTTATTATCATAAATACTCTCAAAAACTTAACTTATTTATCCACTATTTCATGTTCTATGACTTTAATTAATTTCATATTTTAAAAGTCAATCTTGATTAAACGTTTNTTTAATGAATTTTTTTCTTTAAATTTCTATAAATTTAACTCCCAATTCTTCATTTAACTGCTTTATCTTGGGAATTTCTCATATTGCTCGTTCCTTGCAAATAATTTGTAATCAATTCTCCTTACTAAAATCAAAATGAATATAAACACAATTAATATATTTTAATTTTTACAAATTTAAAACGCAAATGTAACCATATTAACAGTTTTTCAATACTGCCTCACTCGCTGATGAGATAGCGTGAAATTTATATAGCTTATCCTTTATTCTTAATGATAAGGAGTACGACAGAAGTCCTATCTCGAGCCAATGAGTACTTTGTGAGTTTACTAGAAACAGACGGAATCGAACGTACGGACAAATTTACAGCTTTGTTATATGTATTAATGTGTGAGATTTAAAATTAAAAAAAAAAGTTTTAGCACCACTTCTTACTAATCGTTCAGGTTATAAGCTCATGTACTAATTACGCTAATGGTTTTAAGTACTAGGAAGGTTATATTTATAGGTAATGTAGTCGCATTTACGTGGAGGGAGATTGTAAAACCATTTGGTAAAAACCACCCTCAATACAACCGACCGAGATTTGAACCTGGATCTCCCAACCTGTCATCGACACTCTAGTCTACTGCAAGAGTAGTGCGTTAGCGGTACCACGTGGCCACAGAAGCGGGTGTAGTAGTTTATTATTATATTTAAATAAAAGTTAGGTGTATTATTTATTTATTTTGTATCTAGTATATGTGGAGTATTTTTTTTATATAATTAGCTATGTGAAAGTTTTATATATATATTGAATATTTAATTATATACATTTATAATCTATAATAGCTAAATTATACTCTGTTTTCATGTCTTCCATTTTGCTCGCCGCGTCTTCTATATTTATTCGCTCGCGTGTGAATTAAATGCATCCCAGTCTGAAGTTTTACCTGAGCTATAATTATATTTCATAACACATGCGAGGTTTATGAACCCCTCTCTTCTATTTAGTTTTGTTCCTTGTCACCGATACTATAAGCTAGACGGTTACAAATATCCATACAGGTTTTAATGGCCTTGATTGGTTTTAATCATCCATTGATGCAAACGTAAGACGTGGATTTGAACATTTCCATTGCCATTTTTAATGAAGAATATTCATGTATGGAGCATTCAATTGATTAATTTGGAAACTTACTGGTTGATTAAGCATTTAAAGTGAGTACGGAAGGGGACGATGTTTAAACTACATAATTTTGCAGTTTTTATAGTGAATTTTATTTTTGTACAGAGAAAATCAAGTACTGCTTCGCGATATTATGCATTTTGATATACATAGATTAATATATCAACAATTCTTTTTTATACTTGTCATGGATATCACAAAATTTGAAAAAGACTTTTTAAATCTAATCAGAAAATTTCAGCTTAAATGTTACTTTGCCCATTCATGACAAATATAAAAGATTTGTTCAGGTTGCTATATGTATACCATTAAACTAAATGTGTCTACTGAGGCAGTAATTGATTTATTTTTGCCAGAAATGCGTTTTTTTATATAAAAACTGTAGAAATACGGAACCTAACTCGTGTTCCTCCATCCCCCTTAAAGACTTCGTAATATTTAAAAATTTATTTTATGATACTGAAGACGCTTGTGTATAAAATCAACGCTATTTAAGAAAATAAATGGAACTGTGGACAATACAGAATTTCTTCCACTTTTATATTTTTAAAATAGACACCAAAAACTCGTAAGACTTGTGAAATGAAAATATAATAGGGCTATACGTTGTTGTAGAAACATCACACCAAAGATAATAAATGAAATAATATATACTGTTACTCACTCTATGGCATTAGGAACACTGATACAGGAAAATTGAGAAAATAGAAACATCTTGTCCACCAAAGAGTATAAGAATCAAATTCATTTTCAGATACCTGAATTAAAAAGTATGTATATTTTCTTATAGCTCAGAAATTTTTGGTTTTTATAAAAATATATTTCAAATAAAATATTTGTATCTTAAATAGTATTAAAACTTCACAATAATAAGTTATTTCGTATCCCAAATAGTTGCGGAAAAATTATGAAAATTGGAAAAGTTATCGATGTAAAATACCCTCAAAGTCATTTTCATGAGAAAATGAGAATTTCCATCTTGTTTATTATGATAAACAATATCCAGATATAAAATTTAATCAAAAAATGTCAAGCGAATTTTGATAAAATCTATTTTTTTTCTGTCTTTGCGCTTGAATAAACTACCCTTAATTTTAGGGTTGGATATCTAAATCCAAAAACTCCTAGGGGGGGACCTAATAAAAACCCCACATACCAGGTTTTAGCCCAATCGGTAAAATAGTCTAGGCTCTACCCCGAGGTACAGACGGACAGACGGTTTTGCGAAAACCACCTTTTTTTGGTTTCAGAGGGTCATGAAACGTCAACATTAGTCAAAATCTCAATTTCGATTTTTTTGGCGATCACAATACTTTCTCTCTGAGGAGTCTAGAGAAAGTAAAAACACGTCTATCATGTTTACCAAATCTTTTTATTTAAAAACTAATTTACTAATATTGTTTATTTATTTTATTTTTTATATATACCGCCTCTTACAAAGTATCCGGGCTATGTAAATATTTAGACTAATGATATAGGGACGAGGAAAGTTTAATTTAGAGTATTTGTACCCGCATCTGTATGGAAGTAGAGTGGGAAACTATTTAGGAAAAGCTACTTCAGTCCATGCGGCTGAAATCCTAACCAAACATCATTGTTACCAACAAACCAGACAAGACGATTCTAAAGCCTTCATCCGCGTGCCTACTGGTAAAAGTATCATAAAAAAATGTCTCACCGATATTCTCCACCCACTCGTGCTACACTCATAGCTAATATGGTAGGAATCAGGACTGTAGGATTTAGAGTGAATGTGGATTTATTTGCGTAGAGAGAGGGTGGAAAACAATTTAGTAAAAAAAATTCTATTACACCCTATCAGGTTATGACAGTTAAAATAGCGTATAGCGAGGGTGTAAAATGATTTACTAGCAGTAATTCACCAGTTTGACTCTAACACAACTCGATAATATAGTTTAATATAGCGTTTTAGACTTTGACAAAGAAGGGAATATTCCCTAGTAGTGTAATATCAGGTTGAGTACTAACACAAAACTATATTAAAACCAGGTAGCTTTAAACCTCAGCTTCTTCTCATGAAACCAGTTCAAACTAGCAATTTCCAAGTCATAAAACTGTCTCTTCCCATTTGAGAGGTAATCATATTATAATAAACACTTGACCCAAATGCCGGTTGGGGAGATTTTAATACCTGCTGTGTGTACGGAGACTGAACGTTTGTGTCATACATCATAGCTTCTGATTTTTTTATGGAGTACTTAGAAATAAGATTGTTTTTTTATCACCACGTCTTACCAACCGTTCGGGTTGTACGCCTTTGTACTAATTACACTAATATGTTAGGGTTTAGTAAGGTTGACTTTATAGGAAGTGTAACTACAGTTGTGTAGAAAGAGAGAGTGGAAAACTATTTATGGAAAACACCTTCAGTACACCCGACCAGGATCGAACCACCATCTCCCCGTCTTTGGCAGTCTAATATATTGCAAGAGTGGTGCCTTAGACAACGCGGGCACCGAAGCGGGAGGATATAAAATTAATTATTATGCTCTTCGATGGACAGAGATGCTCCTTTCTTACTAAATGTTTTTTTGTAGAATTGTATATTATTACGTTGATGCTCTTTAGTGGAGTGTTTTTTGCAACAGTATATATTATTTTTGTTTCACAAATCTTACAAGCTTTTAGTCTCTATTTTAAGATTAAAGAGAGATAAAGTTTCTACCATTTATCACTATAAACTCTGTACTATGAACCATGCACTATTCTTTATAATAAGGCGTTATGAACGAGTATAAGCCCACATTAAAACCTGGAAATTTGTTCACATCTGCAGTAGGTACGATTTTATTTCAAAGTATTTTTTTTGTCATTAAGTGCAAGCCTCAGCCTTCATGAAATTAATATCTAAGCCAATGAAGCCGCTGTCTTGATGTAATTATTGTTTCACTATCACATTTTATCGTTGATTGACGACCTAAGTCTGTTATGAAAACAGATGGTAAGTTATTTCATCGAAAGATGATATTCTTTGTTGAATATGCCGACGCTTTAGAAATACATCTCTCTAAGTATTACTCATAAACTTGCTGCAAAGTTATTTTCTAGTGTGTCTTGATAGGATTTATAGTCAATTTTTCATATAAATGGCTTTTGGATAATACAAACACATTTTTATAGAAAAATATTGATAAAAATATACCATTCTACTTGTGCCATTTGATAGGCATTGATAATATCCATCGAAGGTGACAGAATCAAATCACAGGACCTGACGTATGAATACTTTAAAGTAGATCTGGTAACCTTTTCAGCTGTCACACAAAGGTTTACCTATAAAATTGTAGCAAATCATCGTCTTTACCTAGATATAATAGGCTATTTTTTAGTTTGAATATTAATCTCGGTACTGATAAATGTCATGTGGTAACACAATTTAATTTCATATGTGTATTAACAAATAAATAAACCCTTGTATTTTGATTAAGATGTGTTTGTTTTGAGTAGTTTATTTAGAGGGATATTAACTATTATAGGACACTGGAGAAAATTTCACTTTTGCTTAGGAAAATAACAATATAATATAAATCGTTAAGTCACACAATAAAACGCCACAAAACGTGAAAGGTCACCAAATGTAGGGGGTGAATAAAATAAAGATCTCCACACTTGAAAATAAGGGGACTTATGATGTTAAAAACTACAGGTTAGGAAAGTCCATAATAAATAAATGACCAAAAACTTTAAAAATACCAAAAAATACAAAAGATCACAGATCCTCAAATATTCACAAATTTAAAAACTTCAAGGAACAACACTTGAAAGTTCAAAAAACACCAAATACTTATAAAGCCTCAAAATTTCATAGGCTATAAAATGTGAAAATATTTAATAGAAAAGTCATGAACATTAAAGGCACACCGCATTAATGGTTGAACAATGTCAAAAACTACAAAACTTCTGAGATATCAAATATGGGGGAAAATGACAGATTTAATCATTTTAACACATCTTAATTTATGTGATTTAGCATTAAAATAATAAATAGTAGTTAACCATCATAAATACTCAAGGAAAACTGATAGTGTAAATAATACAGATATCTCGACAGTGAGGTGAATAAAAAATAAAACACAACCAGTTAGATGAAAAAAAAACCTGATAGAAAACGTTGGTCTAATATTTTGCTTGATTATGCTAGTAATTTGTATTTTAATCTGATCAATTTAATATTCACATTATTTTAATATAAGATCGATACCTAAACATTGCTATTCTTAATCACTACATAAACAAGAGACGCTTGGCGAAACCGAAACATTAAGTTAAATTTTCACATAAAACGCAATTTAGAAAATACAAAAAAAATTCCAACCATACTTAATAATTAATTTTGATCTATATTAGTGTTTTTTTTATAATTTATAACAAAAGTGACAGTTGAAGATCACATGACCTGACGTATGAATATGTGAAAGTATATGTAGTAAATTTTCTAGCTGTCAGATAAGGAAGGGGCTTCTTGTGAAAATTGAACTGTTGGTAAGATTCTTAATACATTATTTGTTTTTACACATGAGCAATTAATATTTTTTAATTATAATATTCTAGTATATTACACTGAAAAGAGACCATTGGGAAGACCTAGACGCAGATAGGAGGATAACATTAGAATGGATCTGAAAGAGATAGGGTGTAATGAGGTGGGCTGGATAAAACTAGCTCAAGATAGGGATGGGGTGTAATGAGGGGGGCTGGATAGAACTAGCTCAAGATAGGGATGGGGTGTAATGAGGGGGGCTGGATAGAGCTAGCTCAAGATAGGAATAGGTGGATTAATTTTGAAAGTGCGACAATGGACTTTCGCGCTACTAATGCCATTGAGTAAGTAAGTATATTATAATGTAATATTTTATATGGGACACCTAACAAAGTATCTTCAATCTGTCTAGTAAAATAAAAATTATATTAGATGACCACATTAAAAATTATACATAAAATTTTATTTTCTTTATAATAATTTACCTTCCAGTTTCTGTAGCACTTTGCGTCCAATAAAATTTCTCACTTTCATGCTGAAATCAGGGACTAGAATTAACCAGTATTAAAATAATTTCCATTCAAGCGCAAACATCCATCAATACCTTTTACTCTGTTATTACTAAACTAGTACCGTGGTTATAAAAGGTCTCATAAAATTCACTCAGGGTGTGAAAGCTTGTATTTGACTTGCTTGCAAACAATACAAACAGTAACCTGTGGTTAGTCTTATTCACCCTACCTTTCCTCATAAAATTAAACATTAAAAGTAATATTCCCTACCTGTTCGACCTTTCACCGCGCTAGAAATCTACTGCGCTTCACATAGAACACCCGTACTTTATGTAGAGCATTGGCTGTAGAGAGGTGAACATAAAAATTTAATTCACATTTGTAATAGTCAAGTATAAAAGTAAACATGCTTTAAATCTGTCCATCCCTTTCCACTCAACAACAGCCTATCTCAACATTTAAGAAAGCCGCTAGTTTGTTTGAACGGTTTAAGAAAAGAGAAGTGTTTATCAAATTTTTGTTGATGGAAGTCCACTTCCAAATGGAAGTTTTGGGCACTGAGGGCCTTGTTTGTGCCCTGAGAGTATGGAGAGGGCCGTGGGAGTTGTGATTGAATGGTTTAAGGTGGGATGGAAGGGGACGCGAGAAATGGCCATTGTTTTTGCAATTTTTATGGCAAAACTATTTTTGGCAAAAAAAAAATATATTGCTCCATTACAAGCAACAATTCAACAGTTCAACAGTTGTTGAATATCTGCCATTATCATGGTGGCGTTATCTAACAAACTTTTTAAATTAAGAGAAAAGTTGTCATTAAATTACAGAGCACCCTTGACAGATATTCTATAAAATTTGAGGTCACCATGTGAAGAAAATTAAATTCTATGTTTGAAATGAACTGGAACAATATTTTAATTATTTTGGCAAAAAAAAAAAGATTTGCCATAAAAACTGTAAAAACAGTTACTTTTTTTCGCGTCGCTTTCAATCCCACCTTAAAGCTTGATTCACACGCTCACTTAAAAATAGAAAGAAGAATCTGCGCAGTAATTCACACAATTTAAGTTAACCCATGATGCAATGCTACGCTTTAAAACAGCTGAATATAAACATATTTTATTTTCTAGAGGATAAACATATATTTTAGATCATTGTCCCGATGTTTGTTTACAAATTATAACGCTGTGTCGTGGCACAATCCAATACATCAATAAACATGCTTTACATTAACGAGTTATTTCAAATCTCCTCACAACGGCCAACGAAGCTGTCTGCTTGCTCTCAGATCTACAGCGCATACGTTGACAAATGCGCATGCGCACTAATTTGAGATGGTTGGTTCTGAGATTTGATTGGTTCTACTGTGCCTAACATCTTGAGCAGAGCGGACAAAGTAGAGAATAGTTGAAGTTCAGCAGAAAAGCTCGGGACGATTAAGTGGAAATCTTGTGATTGGCTTAGAGCGCGTCACGTGACCACGTTTCTGCTCTGCGCTAGTTTATCGGCGAACGTGTGAATCCACAGTAAGGCAGTGTTTATAAAAGTTTTGGTAATGGAGGACGACCATTTGAAGTTTTGGAGGGTGGCCGGAAAATTATGCAGAAAAACACTATTTTAAGAAATTAATCTCTAGGACTATATACACAAGGGAAAAAAATTAATTTATTAAATTAAATGCCTAAAACAAATATCATATAATTACATCAATTAGTAATGAATGATTGTTTAGTTATTTCTAGCACTCTTAAAACTGATAATATGCTATAAATATTTTTCAGATATGTTGACCTAAGTTTGGTTCAGACTGCCTTTTGTTTGTGTCTTGTGTCTACTGAGGATTCAAATAGAACATACTTTGTTTATTTTATATTTGATCTCTTGCATTTCAAATGTGTGTATTATATGTGACCAATATTCTTTAATGCATTACTATCACTAAACATCCTATGAACCTGCGGACCATTGGATGGACCGTCGTGGACCCCACTTTGAGAAACACTGGTCAAAGGCGTCACTCTCACAATATACTGAAATGACATTGATGAGGATATCGTGGTTCGAATCTTGGTTGGATGTACTGAAGGAGTTTTTTTCCTAAATCCTTTTCCACACTTTATCTGAATTCAACCTTCCTCATCTTTAACGCATTGACGTAATTAGTACATATGAGTATAAACCGAGCGTGTAGTAAGATACGGTGCTAAAAATAAATGTTCTAATGCCAACCATATGTGGCAAAACAATCACATCAAGGTGTACATTAGCTGAAATAAAGTTCATAAAAAAAAAATCATATATGAACCATACCATAGCGGCGAGCTTGTCCATACTGTTTTACGTTCACTCAAATTTCTATTAAAGTCATTCGACCATAAAGATTGTATTGCACAATTTTAACGAGTGTATGATTATAAGCTATAAATAGTGATTTAATAATTTCAAATCATTACAATTCACGATTTATAAGGGGTCAAACATGCTATTTTATTCTTTTTGCGTATCATTGTTAATATAAAGTAATTAATTTTTTGGGATTAAAATTTAGTATAACTAGATATTCATATGTGGTGTACACAATGACATTTAAACTATAAATATATTAATGAAATATTAATATTATAATTATTTCATTAATATTTATATTATTAATAATATTGTTACCAACATTAATAAGAATAATGCAATAAATATTTCATTGTATACATCTCATAGTTAAACTAAATTTCAGCCTCATACGTTAATTACTTTAACTTAATGGTTCTCAAAAAGAATATAATAACAAGTTTTAACCCTTATAACTTGTGAACTGTATTGATACATATCCCCCGGAAATCGATCCCGGGACCTTTAGCTCAGTAGGCAGACACACCCTAACGACTGAGGTAAGGTGTTGGACTAGAAATATCTCGAATAAAAATAAACATTTGACCTATAGAGGTCACTAAATAAGATTTAAATAAAACGTTTGAATGATATTCATCAATACGTTTAGACTTAAGTCCCGGATACAGACAGACATAACGACAGATATGTTAATTTTTGTAAGACGGATCTTGTAACTTTTCGTCTACGGGATTGCGGAAGTGCCCCAAGTAGTTGGAGCCACGTATTAATATCCCAATTCATGACAAAGTTTCGGGGTTGGATGAGACTTATTAGTCATATCATTAAAATAAGTTAAACATATATAAATTATTCCTTTATTTGAACACTATATTAAAATCCCTTAATTAATATACATTCTTGGGTCACTGTCCGATATCATACATAATATATATCGACGTGGGCTGTCCGGATTATCACGTTTAATTGAATTAATAAAAATCAAATAATAAAGTCCAATGCAGAATAAGCCTGTTAACAGCACAAACTCCATCAGAGGATGGGGTGAGTTAAGGTAAAGAAAAGAAGTTATAAGATTTCTACCTTATAGAACTTTCTACATCGTATTGCAGCCTTCCCCATTCCAAACCCTTGTCTATTTATATAGATGACTTCGGCCTGTCCGGGAAAGATAAAGATTGAAGAGTGATTAAATACTTTGAAACCCTACAGCCAGACGAATATTAAACTATGGTAGAATTTTGTCGAGCTCGGTGATCTTGGGGATGAAGTGCTTGCCTCAGGACCCTATGTTTGTGGGTTCAAACCCAGCTGGGGGTGACAGAGTTTTCTTGAGCGATTAAAATCCATAGCACAACTTCCTTCTAAGGGGAAGTAAAGCCGTCGGTCCAATGTCGATTGTGGAATGTAAAAAATAACCCTGGAAGTTATGGGAAAATACCTTTGCTGAGAAAATTAGTAGGTCCTTTCACTTTCGCTCATAGAAATTCTCGTGTGTTGATATAATCAGTCGGTTCAAAAAGGGAACGTTAAATACCTCAAATAAATAATATAGAATAATTTTGAATATCAAAGCGTGTTAAATTTATTATATATGAATTGACTGGATTGATAAAACCATAATTTAACAATCTTTTTGAATATAACGATCAATCATAATTTCAATGCTGAACATTTTCACCGTTACAACACTTTCTAAATATAACAAAAGTAAAAAAAAACCTCATACAAAACTTTTATTTTAAATATTCGTGAAAATCTAAAGCTAAGGCTAAAACTAGAATGAAATATCATCCCGCGTTTAAGGTCGTATAACGAGATTGTTGTGTCGGGGTGGTAGCGATGCGTGTACGCGCGTGTCGCGAGTATAGACCAACCCGGCGTCACTCGTGCGGAACATACGTCATGTCACTCTCAACCAGGTTGACTGGACCAAGCTACTGCTCTGCACGATAACAACGTCCGTAAGAAACTCTGACCTGATCTGACATTGTTCTGACAGATTGCTCTACTACCTCACTTCACCTCGCACCTTATGACGGCTGAGCCATATATCCCGGTATCACACAGCCAAGAGTTTAATACTTTGACGAGTCATGAGTGTATAAATATTTATTATTATTACTAGCTTTTGCCCGCGGCTTCGCTCGCGTTAATGTAGATTTAATCAATAAATTCAGGTTGTTGATTGACACAGGAAATATGACAATAAAAACGATGAACATATTGAGGTTGTTAGTCAATAGAGGTAGAGATAAAGAAAAAACAAAATACACAATATATAAATCAGGATTAAGTGTAGGAGTAGAAAAGAAGTAGTGGAGTGTGTGTCAGTAGAGTCATAGGTTATGCCTTGACACGAATTGGAAGATCCTACTCCATCTTAAATTTTACTTACAGTTAATTAACATCCCTTATTTACTCCGCTTGTTCTTGACCGTTGCAATCACGGGCACAGCATAGATCATTATTTTAGGACGCTCCTATATACTATGTTGTATGTCCTTCCATTTGGCACAAATACATACAAATTCTGGGCATTGGACACATGCGAACAGGCTACATATAGCTGGCCATGGGAAAAACATGGCATTTCCAAATGCACCCCTGCTACCTGCAATGTTTGCCCTTGCGCTTTGTTAATAGTAATAGCAAAACTAAGTTTGATTGGAAACTGGAGTCTTTTCAATTGAAATGGTAGGTCAGTGGGGATTATTGGGATTCGAGGTATGATTACAGTTTCCCCTTTTCCCACACCTGTTAAAATGGTGGCATAGATTATATTTTGCCCTAATTGTGTAATTGAAGCCTCGTCCCATTACATAAACGGGATGCATCTAAATTTCGCATTAGCATAAATGGTACACCTAATTTCAATTGTAGTTTATGCGAGGGTACACCCGATAGCTCCAGAGAATTTAAAAACTCAGCGGGATATGAAGTGCTCTGTTCTGTGTCCATGATTGTATCTATTGACAAATACTCCTTTATTTCTCCCTGCACCTCTTTCAAAATGTCAGTGTTGATTTTGTTAACGATTTCATATTTTGGTGCAAGAATTGCTCTTGCACACAACCAATGATCACAATTTAAATTTAGTTGTAAGTCTGGGTAAACTTTAGCAATGAGCTCCACATCATTTTCCACCAAATTACAGAATTCCCCTGTAAGTAAAATACAGCCTTCAGCATCCGTGTCCAAACGTCCATCGCCAATTTTCAATAGTGTCTCTGCGTAATGTCCTGAATCTACGTCATTATAAAGGTGGACTCTCATATTCGTTGTTAGGCTGAATTTTTTCACTTTTGCCCACAATCTTGATGACTTGAGACAGGCTTTGATTTCATCTGCATGTGTGCCCCTCTGGATCACCGGTAGAGTTTGT
>CABFWO010002756.1:13995-51694 GCA_902155825.1 Timema genevievae | reverse complement strand
TTTTTTTTTGGATGAAAGGTACCCTATGTCCTTTTCTGTACCCATGACAACGTGTATGCGAAATTTCATGAGGATCGGTCAAGTAGTTTAGGCGTGAAAGCGTAACAAACAAACAAACAAACAAACTCACATTCGCATTTATAATAGTAAGGATTATTATTATTATTATTATTATTATTATTAGCTCCGCGTCTTACTACCCGTTCGGGTTGTACGAACTTACGCTAATGTGCAATGGTAGGGTGATTGTGAGATGAAATGAAGGACCTACAGTTTTACGTGGAATCCTAACCACGGTGGAGGCCTGGCATTCCTCACATTCACAAGCTGTGATTAATACACGTCTTGTCAGAGGTGAAGGAAGGGTTTGGCAATCAGATAAATCTGTGCCGGGACCGAGGATTGAATCCCGGACCCTCAGCACAGAGGTCTGACACCTTACCTCTAGACCACCAGGTCACCCAAGTATAAATATTCAATAACACTGTTGATATTACTAAATATATAATATAAGGGTGGATCCAGACCCTCTTGTAGGGGTGGAGGAGGGAGAGGACGGTGGAAGTAATTGGTTTTCATAAGTATCTTTCAAATATAAATTAATGCTTTTTGATTAATAGGGATTTTGATTTATAGTAATTTTAGTAATAATAATAATAATTGCTGGTTTATAAAAATAATTTCAATTTATTATAATAATATAAAGATAACTCATAAGAAAAAACACAATTTTGATTATAAAATTTGTAGTTTTAATACAAAAAAAAAAGTAAAACAAAAAGTCACTGTCAAAATAAAATAAATATGTACTCTATAAAGGGCTTAAATGTTTTGCTATCAATAGAAAAAACTTATTTTTCATACAAATATTTGTTTATCATACTAAACGTAATAATATAATTACTGGGAAGTAATAGTTTGAAACCAACATTATAAAGCTAAATTTAAAGAGTTATTGATTAGGTCATGTAGGAAATAGGGCGAAGGAGATGTTAGATTCAGACATTCTTTACATCTTTACAATATTAAGGAATTGATTTCTATATTTTTGATTAGTTTCTATGAAGGGGTCACCCCCTTGCCCCCAGACCCCATACCTGGATCCACCACTAGATATATATAATATTTATATTTTATATATTATGTATACCGTATATAAACTTAAAACTAAAATTATATAATGTATGTTTAAACTAAAATAGCTAAAAAAAAATCATATTTAATCTATATTGGCCCATTTTTTTGTTACTGTAAAAACAACACAAATATCAGCCTCAGCTCACATTCCCTTCCATTCCATCTTAAGATGTATTTGAAGACTATGTTGTACAGTACATCTAAGAACCAAGAAACCGATATACTTAATAAGAAGTGACATTGATTTTAGCTCTTAAAATGTATGCATATATTTTTATAAACAGACCCAAGATTTATACAACACTCTCTTTCATAGAATAGCTTTATTTTTATGTAGTTTCTAACTTGATCCTAAAAGGATTATTTTTTTACTTTTATTTGAAAAAAAAAATTATAAGTAAAAAAAATTAACCTGAAAATTACTGTCGACATCAAATTCTATTAAAAGAATTTCACATTTGATAAATAATATATTACCAAAACTTGTTGTGAAAGCTGATTTAAGAAAGAACATCAAAATATAAACTAATCATATCTCTGATATAAAGTGATCACATACAAATTTAAAAAAATATTCTCTAAGGTAGAAGCACCCAAAATTTTTGATAGAAAGACTTTTTCAATTAAATTACTGGTATGTCAGTAAAGGAGTAGAAATAGGGCTATATTCTAGTTAGAGATGAAAACTCAAAGGTTTGAGTCCACAAGCGAGCTATACCGACCGAAAGGCCGCCGCCGTTAGCGATGATAGTGCCAACATGTGTGGATAGAGGGTGGTATATGGTCAACACAAGTCATATAAACATTCATCTCAGTTTTCTAAACTGGAGCTACTATATATTTATTGAAGTATTTCCTCATTTGTTCTCACGAGGCTTAGTTTGACCCCGTTACAGACCCACTGCTTCACAGATAAATATCGGAAGCACCAGGGATCGAACCCAGGATCTCTGGATCTGTACTCAAGAAATATGTCCACCAAATATGTCATAAAGCTAGTACAAAATTTTAAAGTCAATTTTTTTGCGATTTGTGGCTAGTAGAATATTTACTTACAGATAGATAGACACCTGGAAAGGGAAAACTTATTTTACGTCATTTGACAATATCAAACTCAAATGAATCAAAAACCGTACAATTTATTTATTATGTGCATCATATGTTTGTGTATGTCCGTCCTTATTTATATTTAGAACCTTCTGGCTGTTTTCATTTATTTTATAAATTTTGGAACAGCCAATTAATATTAGAAACACGTAGTGCATACAAATAGTGCTAAAATTATTCAAACATATTGGTAATATACTTTAGGATATATTTTAATTTTAAGTAGGGTTTATTAATAAGTCTATATTGAGTATGTCTTCAAGAAATAATTCAGTTGAGCTAAATATGATTTAAATTAATGTAAGCTAATCGAAGCTATTTTTGGAATAACATAGGATCTGCTATTGTAAGTATATGGGTATCAAATTTCGTCCAAACTCGTTGAGACTTAATATGTGTATATTAGGGTTTTTTTTTACTTTAGAACATTTTGGCCTCTAGAGAGATAAAAAAACACTAAAGAATGGACCCGCACAGAGACGGACTGGACTCACATCAGCCTGAAAAAGGTCAAGAATTCATATTCCTACCTTCAATTCATCATCATTTCATTTCCCTGACTGTAATAACATTGAGGAACAATCGTAACCTAAACTAAAATGTATACATAAACTCAATTTGAATATACACTTTTTATGTCTACTCATAGAACAGCAAGTTAACCATGAAGCACACACAATAATGAGACACTTTACTTGCGGTTGAACATCAAAGGCTACCGCTGGCCATACCCGCAACATCTATAACACGATGTACCTTTTGATTACTGGACCAGAGTCATTTTCTTCTCTTCTACACAGTGTCAGAACTGAGTAGTTCTACTTGATATTCAGCATCAGTAAGTTGTTCACTTTGGAATGTGTGTGATGTTCGGTCAGTGCAAGTGTAAGCTCTTACCATTATAGTCTGCAATGTTTAATTTACAACGAAGTTGTTCACTATACGAGCAGACTCTGTTATTCCCAAAGATGAAAAATACAATTAAAACTGTAATATGTAGCCACAAAACTCTACACTCTGACACAGAAATGTATACAGTATATACACTTTATGTATTCATGTTTGTAAAATATTTATGTGTATTTATAACATTTAAAATAGGCAGTCGTCATGTCGTGTTTAGTTTTTGTTGTTTAAACTCTTTATTTCATAGGTGTAATCTAATAATCGGTTCACACTAACGCCTTTACCCACAATTCAAAAGCTACTAAAAACAGTATATATATATATACGGTTTTTATTATATATATACTGTTTTAGTATATATATATTGTTTTTAATATATATATATATATCGCACCCCTAATAAAAATACCAACATAACCTCAAAAGTGGAGATTATAAATAATGGAAATTGAAAGTTTTGCTGTGACAGGAAAATTTATTTTTATTTTTATTTTTTGAGGTATTTAAAGAACACTTTCTGGACCAACTGATTATTTCAGCACACGAGAAATTCCATGGGCGAAAGCCAAAGAACTTAACATTTTTGCCGGGAAAGGTATTTTCACATACCTAACTGGATTATTTTAAATGTCACAATCGACATGGGACCAACAGCTTCACTTGCCCTCCGAAGTAAGTTGTGCTACAGATTTTTATCGCTCAAGAAAAATCCATCCATTGACCCCAGCTGAGTTTGAAACTTTAAGAATATAAAAATGTTAAGCCTGAAGAGAAAATCGTGTTAATTTTATCTCTAGAAGGATGAATAATATATTCTAGTTGGGTAGTCCCATACCTGAAATATGTTACTTTGGCGTTGATCATAAAAATATTAAACTCAAAAGTCAATTGCCGCACTTACATAAGTACGCCACCTATCCCTATCTTGAGCTAATTCTATCCAGTCTCCCTCATTACACCCTACCCTTATCTTGAGCTAGTTATATCCAGTTCCCCTCATTACACCCTATCCCTATCTTGAACTATTTCAATCCAGTCCCCCTCATTACACCCTACCCCTATCTTGAGCTAGTTCTATCAAGCCCCCCTCATTACACCCTCTACCTATCTTAAGCTTGTTCTATCCTTTTCTCCTCATTTCATCTTATCCCCAACCTTGAACTAGTTCTATCCATCCCCCCTCTTTACACCCTATCTCTTTCAGGTCCATTCTAATGTTATCCTCTCATCTGCGTCTAGATCTTTCCAATTGTCTCTTTCCATTGGGTTTGCCAGTCAGTACCCTGAACAAGGTTTTAGTTTCTCCCATTCGCACTTCATGTCCTGACTGCCGTAATCTATGAGGTTTGGGTAAATTAGGACCCTTAGGTCTAACAATTTGTGCGATTCAAAATTGGTTGTTTTGGAACCATGTTGATATTGTCCTGGTCACACAATATGTATGTATCTTGGCTATCCACATTTAACCAGGCTTATGGAGAAGGGATTAGTAATATATGATTGTCAAGGAAATAATCCCGCATTTGCACCGAAGGAGCATATAAAAGCATGTAAAGAAATCCATAGACAGTACACCTGGCATAGATTACGACCCTGACCTCATCATCAAAGACTAGATGAACTTAACACTCCATCCATGCATATAGCCGTTACGGTGCTCAAATGGTATAGTTCGCCACTTTTGAAAAATATACTCGACTGCTAATGCTCGGGAGATCGGATCTCGAATCCGAGTCGAGTGTACCGTGGGTTCTTGTTTCTAATTAGCTTTCACCTTTCCCTCCACTTAAATTTTGGTACACGTCCTCTAAATTCAATCTTCCTCATCCTTTACACATTTTGTGGAATTAGTAAATATTCATATAGCCCAAGCGGTTAGTAAGACTCGGTGTTGAAAAAATAAAGAGTCTGCGAGACTACTGAGTCAGAGAGAGTCCCTTATTAGCAGAGTCCGAACCTTAAGACCTAAAAGATATAAAAAAATAACCTCTAAATGACCTACAAAAAATAAAAATAAAATTTACTTGTAATTTAAATTTACCAAAAATGACATAGAGATATAGATAAAAACTCGTAATGAATACACATGACTTAATCAAACACGCACTTTACAAATGGAAACTAGAACATATAGTTTAATGCAATGAAAACATCTAATCTTTTGCATCATGCTGAATATAATATTGATTTACAAATACCTGCTTCCACCTCCTCCCAATGCAACCCTTTCCAGATAAATTGCAGTGTTTAACCAAGAGAGTGCATTCTACAAACATACAGAGGTAATAAAAACTTCGCTATTTTCTCATTCCGACAACTATGTGTTTAAAAATTTTTTTGAATATTTATGCATTAATAAAATTTCGATAGGGTTTAAATATGTACCTATTCAGGACAAATTTCTAAATGTGATTCAAAAATGCCTCAATATGACCAAAAAAATTTAAAAATCGACGCATACCAGAATTCCAATCCAAAACTCTAAAATAATCTATAAAAAAATTTGTACACAGTCAGGGGATCATGAAAATTAATTTATTTGGACACATAAACATTGTCTGTGATACAAAAATAATCTGACATGGTATCAAAATCCGGGCCCTGCTTTTTTAGGTTAACATCCCTTCTTTAGTTAAGCACTATCTATAAAATGATACAAAGAAATCTTATGGCGTGACCATGATGATAGTTTCAATGAATGAGAGAAAAATGTAAATATTTGAAGAATATTGTTGCATCCCAGGGTTTTGAAGACACGTGCCTCAATATCACGCTCGTCCTTCGCACTTGAAGGTGAATGTCTGTTGAGTTTAACCATGATCTCGGCTCACGAAATCGTCAAACTTACGAGCTCTCATAACTCTTTCAAGGAGGGATTCGTCATTTTTGGGGATAAGGGGGGGAGGAACCAGGTAGAAGAGAAGCTTTGACAAAACTTCGTGTCTTGAGAAGTACCTCCCTTTCGACCACGATTTCTAACAAGGTCGCCGCCTGAGATTACAAGAAAAGATTTCATTCCTTAAAACCCTTTCCCTTTAATTTTTTTTTTCACTTGACCAGAAAAAAAGGTATGTCTTTCGTGGCATTTGCATGGTGGGAAAAAAAATTATATATATATACCTTCACTCTTTTTGCGTGCTTCACTGATTATGTAGTATTTATTTATATTCGTTGAAGTAATAATCATGATAGTACTAATAATAAGGGAATATCTAACTTTCTAAACAAAGGTTTCAAGGAATACACGACTCACAACTAACCTCGGACATCCCATCACCAGTAGAAATTTGATAGAAAGAACAGTTTATAATATAATGATATATATTTTTGCTCTCAACAGACAACATTGATTCATTTTAATATATTATTAGTGTTAATATATAGGTATTTGTGTTATCCATCAAAAGTGACAGCTGCAGGTAAAATTAGTTGACACATGAATATATAAAAGTAGTTTTAATAAACTTTATAACCGCCTTGGTGGCGTAGTTAGCAAATACTCTAGCTTCGTGTTAAGCTAGACTGCTGAAGACTGGGATATCAAGGTTCGAATCTCGCTCGGGTGAATTGGGGTTGGTTTTTATAAATGGTTTCCACTTTCCCTCCACAAAATTGCGAGTTTACTAACTCTAAATTCAACCTTCCCAAATCCTAACCCATTAGCGTAATTAATACTCAAGCGTATAACCCAAATGGGTAGCAAGACGCGATGCTAAGTATTAATAATTAATAACTACTTTTCTCTCTATCAGAATCTTACTATAACACTTAGATGCTCACCTCTATAACTGAGAATGTTACCATCAGTGTACAAGACAGAACAAATATATTCATTATATATGTATATAATATATAAAACTTTGATTAATTTCTATCATATCATATATGATATAAATTAATCAATATATGATAGAAATAAATCAAAATTTTCTGAACATCAGAAACAGTCAGGACATCAACCAAACCCAATGAACAAAAGCATGAAACTAATTTACTATACCTCAAAAGGCACAACAATTAACACAGCCGAAAATATATTTATTCAAACCACCTTATTAAACAATAAAAATGTATTAAGTGAACAAACAATTTTTGAAAATCAAATACTCATTAAAATCTTAAGAAAACTCACACAACATACCAAATTTTTAAAAAACACTACATTCCTGTCTGCACCCACCCATCCTTCCATAGTAGTTAATGACATGTTCACTGTGATTAGTGTCGAGAAGACATGAACCTTTTTTCATTTCCTTTATTGTCATTCTATCTTCATTCCCTTATAATTTATTTTATTTAAATTAAATTATCATGAATAAATACATTCAAAATATATCTATCTATTTTCTCAGTTCCACAATATCACAATACCAAATAACTTCTTATGTTTATCATATCTTTGACTTCATATTACATTTTTTCCAGATTGTTCTTATTTCACTTTATATATACACGTATATATGATATATATGGTATATATGATGTTTCATAATTATTTAATTTTTCAACAATATAATTTATTAACCTTCATTAATTTTATGTTATACCACATTGGCTGGCGCATTGTGTCTTAACTATAAATTTCAATCAGTGTGTTATTTCTTTCTAATCAGACCTGAGCATGACGCCACTGGTGCATTGAAACAATTCGTCAAAATAACTGTGCAGCTAAGAAATAAATTCAAATTTTACTTTTCAAATTTTATATTTTTTTTGTCATTTCCCAAGAGTAATACATTAAATTTCAATATATGCATAGTCACATTTTTTGATTCTTTCAACTTAGTTTTAAGTGTAATTGACTCAAATGTCTATTTTAAAATGTACCTAATTTTTAGATGTTTGTTACAATTTCAACATATTCATAATTAAAATGTATCATAGCTTGTAATTAATATTAACAAATATTTTACAAATATCATTTAAATATTGTGAATTTATATTATATTTATATTACATATTTATATTTCTTTCATGTCAGTCTAGTACAACTTGTCCTATTTAAATTCATTTAAAATTGAATTTTATTTTTCTTAATATTATTAAACGTTCCTTACTAAGCATTTAACATTTTTTTTCAAAAAATCAAATAAACAATATATACAAACATGAAAATACAAGAAAAAGTGTAGACACAAAATATAAAACCTTGGAAAAAATTAACGTACAAAAATTATAGACTTAAAGCAGTTTTTGCACTCAAATGATATTACGTTGGAGGAAAAACAAGTGAGCTTGGTTTGTTGTAGTTTTTAATCGTGACGCACGCAATCCATCTGCCTAAATACTCATAAAAATGGCTAACTAGAATTTTGGCTATTTCGATTATTTTTTTAAGATATCCCTTGAACTTCGAATTTAAAAAGTTCTACTGTGATTGGTATGTATTTAATTTTATGAATATAAGTGTAAGAATATTTTAATTTATCTATAACCAAGCATTAATAGAGTAATCCAAGAAGAGGGGGGTAATTGGGTACACCGGTACTGATCAAATGTTGATTGATAGTTAAATGGTATCGCTTAGTGGCAACAAAACAAATATTAATTTAAGCTAGATGTTTGTTTGAATTTAGTGTAAAAGTATATTGTAAAATATTTGAAAATCTGCATAATAATTATTATTATTAGCACCGCGTCTTACTACCCGTTCGGGCTATACGCAATCTGCATAATTAAACCACTTGAAAATACTTCTTAAATGCTTATACCTCGAACGGGTAGTAAGACACGATGCCAGTTTTTTTTAAAATAATGACCTATGCAAGGAAGAACTGTGTCGTGTCGAGTCGTGTCGTGGAGTGTTACCAAGGTAAGCAGATCTTGTTAGAGCTGTACTGTACCTTAAGCGTATAACTCAAACGGTTAGTAAGACGCGGTGCTAAGTAAGTACTGTACCTTTTAAATGTTACCCCACTTATTCACGCCCTATTTGACCAATCTTGTAAAGGCTCTTCTTTATACACCGCACTTGGAAATGTGTTTTCGTTAATAACTGGCCAATTGTTCTGCTGAGTGATGACTCACTGGTATCTGTTACCGTTTAAATAGGTAATCACTAATGAGACACCGTCAACATTCCACCACAAGCTACTGGGCCAAGAATATTAATTCTATTGAGAGAGTCAGTGTCTGAAACTTACTAAGATGATTTGAAACCTATCAATTAATTCAAAATTCTTAACTTAAAAATATATGTAACTCTAATATTCAAGTAATGTCTAAACTCTAAAGGCTTACACGTAACTACAATTCAATTTCCATAAGATTAACCTTTTCACTCGCTTTAGTCGCCACATAGTCTAACGCGCTATTCTCGTGTTAGACTAGATCACCAATTATGGGGAGATTGAAGTTCGAATCCCGGTTCGGGTATATTAAAGGTGGTTTTCCCTAGGTGTTTTCCCGCTGTCCTCACGTAAAAGTGGGTACACTTCCAATAAAGTCAACCTTATTCATCCCTAACCCATTAGTGTAATTAGTACATAAGCATATAACCCGAATGGGTAGTAAGATTTTGTGCTAAAAAGAAAAATAGAGCCTTATCTGACATTTCTAAAAGCTATTACATCTTTTTTCACCCTCATCTGACAGTTAGAAAAGCTACTACATCTACTTTCACCCTCATCTGACAGTTATAAAAGCTACTACATCTACTTTCACCCTCATCGGACAGTTAGAAAAGCTACTACATCTACTTTAACCCTCATCGGACAGTTAGAAAAGCTATTACATCTTTTTCACCCTCATCTGACAGTTAGAAAAGCTACTACATCTACTTTCACGTATTCTTACGTCCGTTAATCTTATCTGCAGCTGTCACTTTTGATAGGTATTATAAATACCTATAAAATAACACTAATAGAAAATGTTATCAATGTTGGATACAAAAAAAGTAGCCTATATGTATTTTCTAAAATGTTTTTAACAATAAAAATCCTATTATATCTAAAATAGACTATTTGCAATCCACACAATTCTAACCTGTAGCAGTAGTAAAACAAATATTTTACAATGTTTATTATGTGATAATCGTGCATCTGTTTGTGCAACAATTCGTGATTCCTTTCCAGAGATCTAAAGGTCTATTGTCGTTGTTCTTGGCTTCATCAATTGGTTTTTTTTATTTAATACGTGTTTTTATTTGCATTTACACTAGGACTTATTTCAGTTGATTCTTCATGATCTGTTGTATGACTAATTCAAATTGTTTTATTGAGAAATAATAAGGTAAAACATTTCTAGTTGGTAGGGGGAAGGTGTTTTAATTATTTCCCACTAGTGTGCATGCGAACAAAAGAACCAGCCTCTTATTGTCTAGTTTGTCTCTGATGAAGTGGTATGAACAAAATTACCAGTCCCTTCTTTAGTTTAAAATTTATATATACAGAGTAATTGTTGTGATTGACAAGATGATAATTATGTTTATTTATATGAGGAAAACATACTCAAGGGTAGTTTACTTAAAACCTATTTTTTAAATTATAATTGGTGACATAATACACAATATGAGAAAGTCTGTGCGATTTTATCGCACCATTTGTTTTTGTGGCCCAGTTTGATTCATTTGATGGTTTTTGTGAGTCAGGTAACGATAATTACATCACAAACCAGGTATTAAGAATTTGTAATAAATCCCAGACAAAAGACATACCAAATTTAAATATTAACCATATTCTCTAAAAATGACTACTAATATAAATAAACTAACAAAAACTGAATCCTAATAAATATTATTATTCCTACAATAGATTAAGATTTTATTTCGTATATCTTTCCAAAATCTAAAATGATCTTCCACATAATATAACATTAAACTTGACCATCTTCTTTGAAATGGTGAAATTTATAAACCACGTTTTTATTTCAATAACCTCAATAGCGATAAATTGGTAGAGATGTATCATTTAATAGATTTACTATACACCTCTTAAGAATTATCTTGTGTCACTACCTATTTATGGTGTTTGTCGCTAAGATAAGGTCCTGTATGAATGTTCTTCTCTGTAGAACATCTATATTTTCAAAACAACAAACTCTTTGCATTCCATTCCGTGATAACAATCGTCTTCTTTTCTGTAAAGTAGTTTGAGTCAAATTTACATAAAAACATGTAACTTGAACGAAAATTTAGTGAGACACATTTCTATATTTATTTATGACAAACATATTGATTTAATTTTTTTTAATTATGTGCACATTTTATGGCCTTAAACACTAAATTGTAATTTAAATTATTTGCTTAGTGATTGCATAATTGTTTTCCTCCTGACTGTTTGCAAGAATCACCTTAGTTTTGAATAAACTAAGATGATTTTATATTTTTAAAGAATTAAGGTGAAATAAAAATTTGCTGGAATTGAAACAAACTTTAAATGAAATTTATAAATACTATTTAAATTAAAACCACATATATTTTTAATAAAGAACGATAGTACTATATATAAATAAGCTTAACAGACCCTTAGACACGGGAAAATAAACTGGAAGAACAAGCTTAGCACCATCATGCTGACACAGAGCTCCTGACTCACCTGGGAGGTCTTGGATTCTAATCCCAACAAGTTAAAATGATTGATATTTGTATTTTTAAACCTTAAACATAAAATATATAGCTATTTAAAGTGGTAGATGTACAAGGAAATATTTGTGGTTGACAAAGCTATCCACCATTTCAGTGTCAGAAATAGTGATACTCTAAAATAAAAGATAATTTAAATCATAATTTAAATATAAAACTAATTCATCACTAAGCTACACCGCTAAAAAATAATGTTTCTATACTCGTAGATCAAAATTATTTAGGCATTATGTTGAAAGAATGATATACAAATTTGTATAAACAAAGTATATCCAAATCAACTAAAAGCTTTAAAAATTAAACTGAAATTTCACATCTGATCCTTCGATATTATTTATACATTTTATTAAATTAATCTTAGCATTATTCTAGACAAAAAATATTTATGAAACTAAGAATTACTATTAGTTATACTTAAGTAAATATTTTTTTTTTTAATTTAGATACACCTGTTGCTAGAATGACCTATAATAAACCTAATAACCTGAAAACGCTAAAGTCCTCGATACTTTAGTTGTTCTTAATTTTTTTATTAAAATCCATAATTTCCTAAAATAATTAAAAAATAGACTGCAAACAAACACAAAAAGAAAGTTATAATACTGTAGTCATTTAATTATTTATTATGAAAAAGAAATGGTTATAAATAAAACTTGCTTGGGAAAAAAAATGTATATTTTGTTCTCACACGCCAGACTACTTTATATATTATTGATAAAGTGTTCCCATTCATATGAGTTACTGTAGTAATGTTAAGTATATGGAATATAATAAAACAGTGCATGTTCAAACGGTGTCTGTTTAACAGAAATGCTAATCTATCAGGTGATAAAATGTAAGAACATATTTACCATATGCTAAAAACATCAAATAGCTTTGAGCAAGTATTAGATTCATAAAACTTTATAAACACTTTATACAATGGGCTATATAAAATGAGTAAATGTAGCTCATAAATCATTGTATTATGCAATTATGTAGTGCATATGGCTTGACTGTGGCTTATAGATTTATATAATTTAATTCTATTTCCAAGAGAAATATTGAATAGTCCCTAAAAATAAAGAATAAGAATATAATATATATTTGTTTTAAACATATAGAATATTCATGAAAATGTACAATATATGTTTACAGTCACCAATTGTTTGCTGAATTAAAGTCTTGTAAGACACAAGACTTTAGAATAAAATGTAACCTCTTAAATGTAGAATATGTATATGCAATAATCTTTTTCAACTCTATATTTTTGCATTTGTTAGTTTGATGCCCATGCATTTTTTTAGCATCATGTCTTACTACCCAATTGGACTATACCTTTATCTATCATATTAATTGGGTAGTTTTTAATGTAAAAACAGTTATAACATTAGTTTTTTTTAATTGGCACAAATACCTATGAGTTGGAGAAATGCGCATTTTCACAAATTTAAAAATAAACGTGATATTGTTATGTTAGGGTAGTTGGACATTTATACTAATACTATGGATCATGGTTCCGATAGAATGAAACCTAGGTCGCGGGATTGGGTGGTAAAGATCGATATTCCTCTGGAGGTTGCCATTGCCTCTCGGTCCAGTGACAATAGTGTAAAGTGTGAACTGTGTTCATCTTTTAATTATGACGGCTATATTGTGTTCGTTCCTTTTATAGGTTTTTATCCACCTTTCCTGTAGCTTCTTATAAAAATTATACAATTGCAATGGATCAGCGATTCTCAACATTTTCTAACTCACAGCGCACTGAACAAGGAGCTTATGTTGTCAAGGCACACCATCAGTTTTTAAGGCGAGATTGTATCATTTAATAACGAGTATTAAGATTGTTTTTAAAATTTCAATAGCTAACATTTTAGTAATTGTGTTATTTTAAAATTATTGTTGTTCATAGATTTAAAAAGATTGATTTGTTTCCTCAAAAGTTTTTTTCGCTTTTTTATTTTTTTTACATTTCCTTAAACTCCCAAGGTACACTTTCCGACCCGTCGCCATGGCTCAGAAGGTAATAAACGCTGCTATAGGTCATAATTTATTTATATCATTAAAAATTTTACAGCAGTTTCAGAGCCATTTTTGACCAAATATCCTCCTGAGGTTTTTTTGCATGTGTGTCTGTCTGTGCAGCGTTTTTATATATCCATAAGGCCTATCCGCATATTTTTACAAGTGGAATGAATAGTAAAGAAACCATAGTTTGGTATGAAATGTGTCCAAATTTGCACACAAGAAAGTGTAAAACCATTAAGGATGAATTACTCAACAAGGATTCTTACTCTAGCCTTTCCATCACATGTAAACACTTTTGTACACCGGTCCATGTATGTGAATTTATATTAATGATGCATTGAGATTCTATGAAAGATTATAAATACGAATATTTAATCTCTTGTCTTATATCTAATCATAGTTTCCATTTGGGAACATGCCAAATAGAAAATTATTTATCTAAACGTAATGGGGATCATATAGAAACAAAGTTATTACAAACATCAGAAGGAAGCATATTTATTGATATCCAGCTTAGACACGTACGGTATGTCGTGATTTTGTGTGTGTGTGTGTTTTATGATCTTGCGTGCGTTGAAATGAAATAACGTTCTTTTTAAATACAAAACGTTCCCGTTTTCAACAAAATGCTATTTGGATTTATAGCACTAAACATTGTATTTTCCATTCTCTAAGGGCTCAGCATTTTTCTTAAGATTTTTTTTTTTTTACCAATCTTAGTAGGAACTAAATCAAGTCAACCATCACACGTAAATTTCAGTAAAGAGTGAAAAAAAGATTTTATATAAATATAAACTATGAATATGTAATTAGTGTTTGTAATTTAAAATCACGCTACAATCGAAAAGGTTCGACTTTTTGTGAAATTATTATAAGCATGATCGCAAGATAGGTGTCATATAAGTGGCCATGATTGATTTGACACCCGTCATCGTACTCGCTGTTACATAAAGGCCGACTATTATCTGCATAGAGAGTGAGAAACAGACTGACACTGGTCACAGAATTAACCTTTCAACAAATAATGGCGGAGGATCCTCTTCCATAAACAGAACTTTGAGAAGACCTCACTGATCAAGTGATCTTCTACTGTATGTCCAAGCGGGTGCGTGCACACGCGTATGTGCGTATGTGTGTGTGTGAAAGAGAGTTTTTTCTTTCACTTTTTTAAAGCAAACACTCTTTTGGGCAAAATAAATACAATATTGACCCAGTATATTTGTTTAGTTTAATTCTATACATAAACCTATATTAATCTGATTATTCTTGAATATTTTTCATGGGTATGATGAAATTTTGAATATAAACGTTTTAAATTAAGAGAAAAAGTAATGTTAAAATACCTCAATGCCCCAAGATAAATTCTCGTGAAATGCTGAGATTACAATACGGTATGTAGAAAGTCAAAATAAACTTGATACATTTTTTATAGTAATTATTTTTGCTATAAAAAAGTATTTAACTCTAGATCTCTTCCATCACACATTAATGAGTAGCCCAAACAACTCTATAATACAATAATTTGGTTCGAGCTCTAGTGAGGCCGAAGAAATTTAGTCTTAATTTGGCACGATAATAAGTGAGGTACGAGCCATCTGGGGCCAGAAATATCACCCTCATTGATCCAACCTGATAGATCACTATTTTACTTAGTTCGAATCCAGAAAGAGTAGATACACTAGCTAATATTCATATTCTATATTTCCCATGAGTTTTCCCTACTATTACTTTGATCAAACACTGGTGAATTTTCTCTCAACTGTCCTTTTTATCAATATGCCAAAAGATTGAATCATGTTTTTTACTATACCTTTCAATAAAAAAAAGCTAATGAATCAACTATAATTTCTGTAATAGGTATTAAGGACACTTGTAATTAAATACAAATCTCGACTCGCCCAATCAAAAGATTGCTAGAACATAGGAACTCTAACAACTGCGCTTGAATACAAATCTATTGTAGCCTAAAAAACCAACTACTGTGATTAGGGAATTGAATTAGTGGTTTACAGTAGGTGTTTCCTTAATAATTTAAATACGTATCCTTCATTCACCCCGGTTCCACTATGATGTAGATCATACAATAGAGCCATTGTGTAATCAATTAAAGTGAGACTGCTGCTTTAAAGGTAAGATGAGTATGCTATTCTTGATCCGCAAAGCTTCACTAAACTTCATTCTACAGTAAAATACACATACTGATTTAGAAACTAGGGTAACCTATGCGAATAGTCGTAATACTTTATAAATAACTGAAAATTGATTTCTAAATTAGTCAGTTTGCTACCTTTATAGCCCATAATTTTGAACTAAATGAGTGATGTTTTATTTATCTCGGAAAAATGACATTAAATATTTTTAATCTTCCTACAGGGTTCGTTTCACCCTTAAATAATACAATCAAGTAACATCTTTATTAGTCCTGTAGCATTATGTTTGCTCAGCACAATGTAGAGCCATTTCTACCGTCTTTCTTGGCCAACCGACTGGCCTGACATTAATTGCGACCCTGGCGGTTTTATCAGGCGCAATCTTTACCAGGGGACGTGGGAGTACAAACATTAATTGAGTCATCCGTGAGCAAGGAAAGTTAATGTCCCTAGACGTGAACCCCCTCCCATCCCTCACAGGTACGAAGAGATTATGAAATGTACTATAAACTTTCTTGCAGACCACAAGCGAACAGTTTTTTTTTTTGCTCCCATTGGAATATTATAATAAGCCGTTTGCTTTTAAAGGCCATATATTGTGAAATTTTATGAGTTTGATTATTTAAAAAATATATATGCACACGTGACAGGGGAGAGATATGCCTTATGGATATCTCCATACTTTAATGCAGGCCTTAGCATATGAGCATAAGAGTAATATAGTTATATAATAATTTGAAACATATTTTATACATTATTATAACATACTGTTTATTCTGCCGATGACAGGGATATCAGGATTTGATTTACAGTCAGATAGACTGAGGGTGGTTTTTTCAATAATAGTTTTCCACTCCCTTTCTTTCTCTACGTAAATGTGTGCACACTTCCTCAAAATTTAACCTTACCCATCCCTAGCTAGTTAGCGTGATTAGTACAGATGCATATAACTTTACCAGATAGTAAGACGCAGTGCTAAAAAAAACTGTTCATTATATGATATTGAATTAAATCACTCACATCCTTAAAACCATATAATACTAGTTTTTAAGCCTGTCTATTACCAACTGATGACAATATTACCCTAACAAAACCGAACCTTTAATTTGTAATAGATTCATGAAAGGTTAGGCTTTGTTAGGTTGGGCTTGCCTATTATAAAAGTATATTTCTGTAATTTAATTATATTATCAGTGGCTATAGTGAAAATTAACTAAATTAATTTTATTTTAGATAAATCAATATTTTTTAAATACTTTTTTTTTCTTGTGAGTGCTGTAGAGTTTTCCGGTATCGGTGTCTTCTGATTTGATCCTTTACCGATTTTAACCCTTACGTACATTTAGCTTCGCACTCTGGAAAAAGCCACGTAGAATTTGCCATGGTTGAACATTCGTTTGGGCAGATAAATACCAATCCCATACAACTTTTGACATTGTGACTAAGTAATAGTAATTAAAAACGCTAGTGTAACTCTTTGTGTCTCGAAATAAATACGAATGTTAGGGTCAACAGGGGCTAAATCGCTTTATTGGTATGAAACAAACATTCCCTTGAAAAGAAACAGTTAAAATTGTTGCGCAGATTAGATTTGCATACAATTTTGTCGCTGATAGGTTGGTTTCATTGCATAGGCCTTGTTTAGTACAGTATTTAAGTTACAGAAGATCATAATTACACTTCAAATTTTTAAATTTAATTGGTGTGGCGTAATTCCTAAGAGTTTCAACCTGGTTGAAAACTCTTCTGGAGGATTGTTTTTTTCCCACTCATCCTCAGAGTCAACTTAGTCCAAACTGATAACACAATGGGGATCTATTCTTCTAAAATACCCAATACTTCCTCTTTTATCTTAGCATCTTCTTCATTGTATGGACACAGGATAGCTGTGATATAAAATTTCAAAATGTCAGTTGGGAGCACCATATTTCCAAAGGTATTGGGGTGTTGCCTGAATTCATACAAAATATCTACTATATTTACGAGTATAATCACAGACATTTAAAAACATAACAAAAATGCATAGCTAATATTACTTTTAGTCAAACGTCAAAAAATACATTTGCCAAAAAGCATTTTTTAATACTAAATGTAAAGAGTTCAAACGAACTAAATAGACTCTAAAATTACGTGAACGTGTATACTTCCTGTAATTTAATATTTAGATTTAAATTTGGTTTGAAGTAACCCGTTTAGGTGGCCGCATGGTTTAAGGTATCATCCCTGCAATGGGCTAGACTGCCGATGACGGGGAGATAAAGCTTTGAATCTAAATTTGGTGTACAGAGGGTTGTTTTACAAAAGGGTTTTCCACTCTACCTTCACGCAAACATGTGTACACTTCCTCTTAATATAGCCTTAATAATGCCGAAAAACATTAACGTAATTAGTACGAAACGTATAACCCAAACAGGCAGTAAGACGAGGTGCTAAAAATAATATATTAATATAAATAACCGATTTTTACTTTCTCGCTACCCTACAGGTAGAGAAAGTATTGTGATCGTCAAGAAAATTGAACTCGATATTTTGGTGAATGTTGACGTTTCATGACTCCCCGAATTCGAAAAATTTGTTTTCACAATGCCGTCTGCCTGATCATCTGTCTGTACCTCGGGCTGGATCCTAAACTATTTTACCGATTGGACTAAAACTTGGTATTTAAGGTTTTCATAGGTCTGCCCCAAGGGGTTTTTGGAATTGGATATCCAACCCTAAAATTAAGGGTAGTTTCCTTAAGGGCGAAAAGAGAAAACATAGATTTTATCAAAATCTGCTCTAACAACTTTGATTAAATTTCACTTCTATGCTTTGATCAAAATTTCAAATAAAATGGATACTCTTAATCATTCGTCAAAATTATTTTAAGGGTTCCGTGCTGATGCGTAAATTCTAATTAATAATTAAATCTCCGTGAGTCTTTGAGATGTTAAATTACATTTCACTGCAATTATGTAGTTTTACTTATATTAAAAATCTTTTATTTGAAATATATATTTATAAAACTAAAAGTTCTCAAGCTGTAATAAAATATATATATATTTATCACTTTTTTTTAACTTTTCGAACACTCAAGATAAAGTATTTCGACCGTTAAAAAAAATCTCCCCCGAGATGTTGATGGATGTCAACATTTCATGACTCCCCGAACCCTAAAAAAAAAGTGATTTTTGCATTGCTGTTAGTTTGTGTGTCTGCCTAACCCAAAAATTAAGTGTAGTTTTCTAAACGGCGAAAAGAGAACAAATCAATTTTATAAAAATCAAATCTAACAATTTTGATTAAAATTCTTATCTAAGCGTTGATTAAGATTATAAATAGAATGTCTATTTTCATTTTCCTGTGAAAATGCCTTTTAGATTACGGTACAGAAGTGGAAATGTCCATACCTCCGCAACTATTTGAGATAAAAAATAACTTAGCATTGCAAAATTGTAGTACTATTAAAAATAAAAAACTTTTGTTTGAAATATATTTTTATAAAACCAATCATTTCTAAGATGATGGCAAATTTATCAATATAATTTTGTGAGCTTTAGTTGTACATAGATACTATTTCAGTTCTAACGCAATAATTTTCTATTGTCATAAAGTAATAAAATATTAGTAAGTCTTTCACAAAGCTGATGTTCTTTTTCCTTTAACCCCTTAGGGGAAATGTTTGTACAGCAATGATCCATCTCTATCAGTTTAGATTAAATAGTCAATATTTACCTTTTATTATTGGTCTAAATTTATAAATGAGGAATTTAATAGCAATGCGATGACCTGAAAATGTGCAACTCCTAATAAAATGTCGAAAATTTTAAATGGAAATCGAAATTTCAATATTAAGTTTGGACCCTTGTGGGCCCAATAGCGACCTTTTTATTGGTCCAAGTATACAAATGAGGACTTCTAATTCTTTATAAAAATAAATTCACGAAATTTAAAGCTTGGAGTCAAAAAATGTTTTACGTAAGTACAACGTAATTTGTGTTCGGGTTTGCTAGTGTATCTTATTTCGTTTCACAGATATTACGAGTTTTGAGTAAATATTTTCATTTTTATATAATGTAACGAGAAAGTCGGTGTGGAGTCCCGTAACATTTATTTCAAGAAATATTGAATATGATAATTGGGCATTGAAACGTTAGAGATATATTTATATATCTTATAATATAAGGTTTGGATATGCTATTCATATTTTACCGTACAGTGTGATGCGATGGTCGTTATTTGTTCAAGAGTATTCACTGACCTAACATCTGGTATCCAAACTTTTTTTCATCCATTACCCTTTCCAGCCTATGGTCGGGGTCATTTTTTTTATTCAAGCCATATATTTTCCAGTACAGGCTGGCTAGGCCTGTCGTAGCTTCCTTTAAATGTCTCATAATCGAACTTAAGACTAGGACTGGCACAACATCCAGTCCTCTGCCATTAATTCATCACTGTGAACGGGTAATACCATATTTCACAAATTATTAATTTTTCGGCCATGCCTCGAATCAAACCCGGGACCCTTAGCTCAATAGATAGAATCGAAACTGACTTATTTAAGAGGGTATCCAAATACAAACTTTTTAAATAAAGATTAAAAGTCACCATTAAATTCCAGAATGCTCATGACAATTTTTTTTTTTTACAAAATCTGCAAAATTCTGCCTTAACCATGCGTTCCCCTCCATCCAACTCTAAATGGCAAATTCATTTGAAGAGATTAAAAATCATGCGCTCTTTTTTTTAATTAAAAAAATACTTGGAACACTTCTGTGAATGACCCAAATGTCTTACGAATATAAATATCTGACATTTGGAAAAGATATTAGATCTACTTTAATGTATTTATAGGTCAATTCATGTGATCTACAACTGTCACGTTTGATAGACATTATCAACACGCATACTATTATTATTATTATTATTATTATTAGCACCAAGTCTTACTACCCGTTCGGGTTATACGCAATTACGCTAATGTGTAATGGTAGGGTGATTGTAAGATGAAATGAAGGATATACAGTTTAACGTGGGATCCGAACCACGGTTGAGGCCTGGAATTACACATATTCACAAGTTGTGATTAATACACGACTTGTCAGAGGTGAAGGAAGGGTTTGGCAATCAGATAAATATGTGCTGGGATCGAGGATTGAACCCCAGACCCCAACACATAAATCTGACACCTTACCCCTAGACCACCAGGTCACCATCAACACGTATAAAAACACTAATAATATAAAAAAAATGATATCAAAGTTGACCCTAAAACACGTGTTTGTATATTCTAAAAGGTGTTCTAAGTGCCCATTTGTAAGAAAATCAAGGTATGCTTAGCCCTCTCATAAACTCGTTATCGGAGACAAGGGGGACAACTCACGATGTCTTTTCTTGGGAACTTGGCTGCAAACCATCCACGATGGCCAAGACTCGCCAAGTTTATGTACAGTACATTATGTGACTACGATTATACAGATAGGACCCACAGATATGGTCATCTCAGCATTCTTCTTCTTCTTCTTTTTTTGTTTTTTCATGATCTCATCATCTTGTTGCAGAGGATACAAACCCAAGAGGTATGTCGGTCAAAAGGTCTCTTTTTAAACAGCCATGCTATTGACCCGACACGTAGTATAATACACACCAATGGGGCAGCCGTTGTATGGGTATGGACAAATTAAATGAGCATCGCAGTTGAAATGAAAACACGTTTCACCGAACTATAAGGGCGCATGAGGAGGAAACAAATCTAGACATTTAAAATAAAATGCGTCTAGCCGTTTTGTAGATCGATAGTTGTTTCTCCTTAAATTATATTGCAACCCACTACAGTGGCCAAACGGTCTAAGGCGTCACTATCGTGTTAGACGGTCGGGTATACTGAGGTTGGTTTTTCCTAAACTGTTTACCACTCTTCTTCCACGCAAATGCGGGCTAGATTAGATATAAAATATTGCCTTCCTCATCCCTGCCCCATTAGAGTAACTATCAAATAAATGCGTATCACCTGAACGGGTAGTAAGACGTGGTGATGAAGGAAAAAAAATTACATTGCGTTACCCATTCGAGCTATTCACATTTTACACTAACGGTGTAAGTATTAGGAAGGTCTGATTCAAAAGAAAATATATCCGCATTTTCTTGAAGGAAGAGTGGGGAACCATTTAGCAAAAAACATACATAGGATTAGGAACCCATTACTGGAAAACCAAAAAGATACGCAAAAAAAAAAAAAAGTTGATTATATATTTTAGGATGCATTTCAGTGGCGTGTCATGTCGTGTCATGGAGCATTTCCAGCTTAAGTGGAGATTGTTAAAACAGAATCTGTGATATGTTCTCCCCCATTTTGTCTCCATTTAAGGTGGGGTGGAAGGGGGCCTGAAAAAAGGCCGATGTATGTGCGCAGTTTTTATAACAAAACTTTTTTTTTGTCAAACTAATTAAAATATTGTTTCAGTAGAAACCTAGATTTTAATTTTCTTCACATTATGATCTAAACAGTTTTTAAATATCTGTCAAAAGCATAGCGGCATTAGATGAGAAACATTTTTAATTAAAATAAAAAGATGTCCGTTAAATTTCAGGACACCTTTGATAGATATTCAAAAACTTTTTATATCACCACGTGAAGAAAATTAAGCTTTACGTTTTTACCGTTATTTGATTTCTTTTGACAAAAAAAAAGTGTTGCTATTAAAAACAGCAAAGAAACTCTTTTTCCAATGTTCCCTTCCAACCCAACTTAACTAATTACACTCAGGAACTGCTCACCTTTCCTCCCATTAGAAAATACACTTCCGTTGATATCTTACCAATGGGTGTTCTACTGAATGAAGAGTACAAACTCACATTTACGGTTCCAACTAACTCTGCTTACCCTGGTAGCTCCCCAATCTAATTTACTTTCTATTTGTAAATTAAAACTTATAATATGTACCCTAGCTCAGAGTCTAAATAAATTATCACCTAGATCACATATTTGTAGGTGTAAGAAGGTTACATTACATAATAAAATAATTGCACAGAGTAAACCGCAAGCTCCTTTCGGATGCGTGTATCGAATTTCACGTAAATATAACCTTTGACGTAATCGTTCCTAGCTTACATTTCTAACAGAACGCACCTCTTGAAATATAGACTTGTAATAACATGAGTGTGTATTTATATCAAATTATCACTTATTTGCGGAGTTCTTTAAATAAAAAGAAAAATAGAACCACACACACACACATACACACAAATTTACTTGTGAACATTTCTTGTCTATAAAATTGGCAGTTTCATAAACTAGAATAACTGGAACACACACGAAACACGAAGTTTACAACGTACCACACATACACTATGATGAACAAGTTTTCATTTCAAAACGAATATACTTTTCAACAGTTGGTTTGACACACAGAGGAATCTTTTTATTTATCAGTATCTAGGTTTTAAGGTAAGCGAGAAATTGGTACTGTATTTAGACTTTGAGCTCGAACGCAATATTTAATTCTACGATGCGCTATTTCAAAATATGGTTAACGCCAAAGTAAAGTTGAAATATTCCATCTAACAAGGCTATTTTCCCTTTACAAACTTATACTTGGAGTTTTATTTATATAACATTAATTTAAACCTTTTGAAACATATCTGTGGAGTTATGAGACTAGGCTTGATGAAAAAGGGGTCTAGATTCAACTCTCCTCTAACATATACAATAGTTTTTTGCTAGTATAACAAAAAAATATATTTTTTAGGATATTTGAGAACAACGAGCCTTCCTCATTACCTTGAGATAAGAGGTTCTGTAGTTTTATTTCCCCTATTTCTTGTTTGATATAACAAAGGCTGGTTGCATGTGAAGGGCAAAGGGTGTTTAAGCGTAGACAGAATAGAAAAGTAGTTCCATAAGATGACACATACCATTGAATTTTAAGCCTTGTAATCTGACAGTAATTGATACTTTTTCGCTGACCGTGGCAGTCGGCTTAATATAGAACATTCAATAAAGTAATTACTAATTACTTTACCTACGTGGTTAATTCGTTCCGAGCGTTCTCCCGCAAGATGAAAAACCGTGTAAGTCGAATGGTGCCTATATACGATGTAATTTGGACATATACGTTCGTTTCAAACGACAATTAAATCTAAAACAATTATGCTATAAATAAACAAAATGGCGATGACAATATCAGCTGTGCGTCAGATTACTAAGAACGCCATCTATTATGTTTAGTAAAGAGCTTGATAGATGGCGTTGCTAGTTGTAAGTAGAACTACCGCAAACGCGTATTTACGAATTTGCGTCATTTGAATCCGTACAAGTTCAGGACCTACTGTATTGACAAGGACTAATAAATTTGTTTTGTAGGTCTCCAAAAAGAAACCTTATTTCAAAGGGAAAGATATACAACAAATGGCTTGATGTATGAACATATGAAAGTGTATTTAGCATGGAAAGACCATACTGATGACCTGATTACCTCGAAAAAAATTCCAGAACTTTATCCCATATTTTATTTTGTACCCTGTCTCACCACCTATTTGGGATATTTGCGTAGCTACCTCATTCTTACACCACTGGTGTAAATTTTACACTAATGGCGTAAGGATGAGGTAGGTATAATTGAGACTAAATGAAACCACACTTACTCAGAGGGAGAGGGGTAAACTGTTTAGTAAAAAAAAAAAAGCCCTCAGTACACTCACCCAGGATTCAAACCCCGATCTTGCCGTCACCGGTAGTCGATTCTATCACTAGAGTGAAGCATTAGACCGTACTACCACTAATGTGTGTCAAACCACGTTGCTCATATGAATGAACCAAAGTCGCTCACAATTGAAACCAGGCAGGCAATAGTCGCCCAGTATGATCGACCTCGTATATGACAAAACTTTGAGTGCCGGGTTAAAGACACAGTACACCAGGCTGGAATTGAATACAGGCCTAGATTAGTAATAACCAGACGCCGGATTTTGATGACGTAATTTTTTTTTTGTTCATCACATACAAAGCTTATAAGTGGGCCTACATAAACTCTTTTCGTGATCTCCTGGTTGTGTATGTATATTTTAAGGGTCATTTTTGGTCATTTTTATGCATTATTGAGTATTTTTTTAGGAATTTTAGAGATATTTAAAGGCATTCGTGTGAGTAAATATGTTTTTAAATATTAAGAATATTTTATAAATGCATACATTTTTTCAATACACATCTGTGGGTGGGAGAAGATGATGGAGACAATGCACCTTTCTTTGTATCCCCTTTGATTGTATGGCTGGAAAATAGTCTACACATTCCTGGCGAGATACTATAACTAGGCTGGAGATGGTTGCGTTGGGAGGGGATAGCTATTATTTCACAAGCAGCTATTTTTAAATTAATATTATATTTAGCAAACTGCAATAGTTTAGTTGTTAAAGACATCCTTACCTTTTTTTAAGTTTATATTAATGTAAAGTACGTGTTTGATTTAGTCAAGTGTATTTATTATTAGTTTATTTAATATTTTTAGTTTTTTAAAAATCTGAATTTATTTTTTTGAGTTTTTAGCTCATTTCGCTGAACAGGTGAATTATTGAGGATGTTTCTTTTTTCTCAAAAATGAAGGATTATTTCATTCCCTCTCAAAGCGAACCTTGATAATTTTATTGCCTTCACAAATGCCCAATTATTGGAACAGTGTATGTGTTAAGCCTCAAAAGTGAAATTGGCAATTTCATCAATAGCACAAATGTATACCCATTCCGTGAAATGGCTTCTTCGCCTGTCCAATTCACGGACTGGAAAGAAACTAGTCTGGTTTATGAATTGAGTTGCCTTGTGCTGTCCAGTTCATGGTCTGGATAGTTCATGAGTTAGGTAAGATACAAGCGCTACCCAAATCGTGAATTGGACGAGTTTTTTCCCAGATACGAGAAATGGACAAGCAAATAACAGCTTTAATAGTTTCATAATGGAAGATTTTTGGTTTGGTCTTTTTATAGTAGTCCATATCTGAAAACCAATTTCAGTTAAGCTTGTATTAGATAGGACAGTAATCTCCAGTTCATGAAATGGGTAAGAGATCATGCAATTTTTGTCCTGTTCGTGAAATGGTCTATAGAAGAGATACATTCACGTAAATGGACAGCAAGAGGCCAAATTGTTGAAATGGGCAGTTTCACTGATGGGGTGTGATATGAGCATGATAAATTGGTAGCTTGATAAAAACCAGTAAATAGCATAGGAATCTCTCAAATCTTTGCTCAGATAAGCAAGATGTCGATAGTCATTGATCTAATGGAGCCTTTCACCCAGTCTTCCTTAGAGTAATGGGGCTTGCACACATCTCTAGAAACTCCTGTAAGTTGGGCATTGTTTTATTTAATTAGTGTCTACTTATTTTTTATTTTTCACCCTGTCTTAGTACCCTCTCTGGTTTCACGCAAATTATACTAGTGAAATAGGTATGAGGAAGGTATAATTTTAGAGGAAGTGTACCTGCATTTACTTGAAGGGAAACCCCGAAACCATTTATTCACCCAACCAAAATTTTAACCTTAATCTCCTCGAAACCATCAATCCAGTCCCAACACGATACTGATGTGATTCTTTTATTTTTGTATAGAAATATTTTCATGAAATATGACAAGCTTGCTAATTTGAGGTGTGGTTAAAACATTGTGTGACTTATATTATCCGTTAATACTTTAATTTGGTCCCTTCTGTAAGCACCAAAACGTGCATTAGGGAATCGGTGGTGGTTGTAATGTGAGTACCAATCATTTCACAAAGAAAAAAGCACTTCTTGAAGATAAAGAAAGAATCCACTTTCTCTCGCTAGGACATGACATTTTCGCAATACTTGGATTCACCTCTTATCAAGTCTTTCCAAGAGGAGTGGAGCTCCATGTAATGGTCGAGATAAGGAGTGAATAAAACGCGTGTTGTCCATTAGAGTAAGAGCGTCCGGAGGGTGGGGGTATGGAGTATTTGTGGAGGAGGAGAGGGCAGGTGATAGTAGGAAGAACAGCGTTTTCATGCCCTACAACCCCCCCACCCCCTACCAGACCAGAAACCCAACAATCATATGGTTTACGGTTTTTAAGGATGGACACTTTTTTTTGAAAGTATGGTGGTGGAGGATAAGGTGACTTTTAGTATTTGACATTCAGGCTGACCGTTACATGGTTTCACTTTCCTTAGTGATATGTAATGTGGGTCGCATTTGGGTCATCACCACTTTAAATTCACTTTTACTAGGATTTGTTAAGGTGGGGTGGAAGGGATACGCGTGTTAAAAGTCAGATTTTTTGCAATTTCGTAATAAAATAAATTAAAGAGCTATCCGGTCGATACATTAACTTTAATTTGATACACAAATTAATCACAACAGTTTTTGGATATTGGTCATGTGAATAACGGAACTACCCACCTCAGTAGCCGAATGGTTTAAGGCGTCACTCTCGTGCTAGACTGGACTGCTGAAGACAAGGAGATCCAGGTTCAAATCCCAACCAGTTCTACTTAGGGTGGTTTTTCATAGATTGTTTCCCACTCTCCTTTCAAACAAATGCAGGTAGATTACCCATAAAATATTTCCTCATCCCTACCCCAATTGATTAACAATCGTATGTGCGTATAGCCTGAACAGGTAGTAAAAGTGCGATAAGAAAATAATAATAATAATAATAATAACGGAATTTGATGAGAATTTATTTAAATTAAAAAGAGTTCTAGTTAAATGTGACTATGCTCATAACAAATATTCAAGAGCTGTTGAGAATACTGTGTATAGAAAATCAACCTAAAAATATCTACCGAGACAATATTTTAATTATTTGGGTAAAAAAAAAATTGAAACTAAAGCTAAGAAAATAATGAACTTAAATCTAGCTATCTTCAATTCAGCCTTAAATTGATAGGACCGGTGGCCTTACGTAAATTAGTTGTCAGTCTTGTTTGAACCGTCTAGCACCAGGTAAAATTAAAGGTTTCATTTTACTCGTCGGTTTTCTTACTCGTCTCTGCACGCAAACACGAGTGTACTTCCTCTAAATTATGTCTTTATTATTCCTCCCTATTTGCTAACATACTTACTCCATGAAACTAGAAACTAGAAAGTTCATTTACACACTTAACGCCACTTATTCCTATCCTAAGCTAGTTCTATCCAGTCCACCTCATTACACCCTATCTCTATCTTGAGCTAATTCTATCCAGTCCACCTCATTGCACCCTATCCCTATCTTGAGATAATTTTATCCAGTCAATCTCATTAAACCTTGTCTGTTTAAGATCCAATCTAATCTTAGTCTCCCATCTGCGTCTAGGTCTTCCCGCTGGTCTCTTCCCAGTAGGTTTGCCAGTCAATGCCTTCAACGGGGTTCGTGATTATTCCATTAAATATTAAATATTCGAATAGTTCAGGTAGGTAGTAAGTAGCATTGAGCAAAAATGAGTTTTAAAACCAAAATTTGAGTACAAATAATACATAAGTTCTCACACGTAAAGATACATATTTTAAAAATAAATATCTTGAACTTCTCATAATTTTCTAACGTTAAGGTGGAAATGTAGGGGGCAAGAGAAAAGGGAAGTGTTTTTCCAGTTTTTATAGATATACATTTTTTGGTCGAAATAAATCAAATATTTCTCCATGGTGTTTAATTTTATTCTTACGGTGACATCAACATTTCTGGAAGATTTGTCGTGAGCAGAGCATCGTTAAATGACAAATTTTTAAATGTAGATAAAAAGTCGTGATTCATTTCTAGGACACTCTTGACCGATATTCAAGAACTGTTTATATCACCGTGTGAAGAAAATTAAACTCTGTGTTTCTACTGGAGCAGTATTTTATTTATTTTAAACCACAAATATTTAGCTATAAAAACTGAAAAAAATACCGCTCTTAACTCGCGTTCCCTAAACTCCCACCTTAAATTAGGTTATGGCGTGACAAAGTTTTAAAAATGATAGCGTGCTGAAGTAGTGTAGGCCTAATTTACCCTAACTACCGTGGTTCAAATATTGGCCTGAAAGTATGGTTTTCCATAAAATTGCAAAAAAAAACTATCTCAAAAGGAGGTTGGGTAGTACTTTAAGACGCGGCGTCTTAATGACGTGCTCAAAGAGTTAGTACGACAGGCCTATAAATTAACCTTACATTCACTCGAGTGGTCAATGTAATTCTGAAAGGAACTGATAAATATGACTTGTTGTAGATTTCGCGCTATAAAATAAGTATACAGCCGTCTGAGTGACTAGTGCAATCATTACAAAAGTTACGAAAGGTTATCCGTTAGATAGATACAACTATAAAACGGACGGAATGGACGGCTGATGAGTTTAAACGAAGAGCTATAAAATATAATATCTTTGAAATCTACGAGTTTAAAAAAAATTTAACATTTCACCTTAGTAGTCGGTTAATTCAGGAAAAGAGATATTGTTTATGTTAAGCTTTAAGAGTCACCTCTATAAACATTCTGCAAGCACCTGATAAATCGGTGTAATCCAGACAAAGAGATATTAAATATTGTAAATTTGAGAAAAAGCACTATAGAATTCTGTAAGCACCTGATAAATCGGTGTAACCAAGATAATGAGATATCAACTATTACTGTAAGTTTGAAAAAACCATTATAGAATCCTGTAAGCACCTGATAAATCGGAGTAACCAAGACAAAGAGATATTAACTATTGTAAACTTGAGAAAAAGCACTATAGAACTCTGTAAGCAACTGAGAAATCAGTGTAATCTAGACAATGAGATATTAATTATTCTAAGTTTGGGAATAATCACAAAAGAATCACGTATGCAATAGAGAAATCGGTATAATACAGATAAAAAGATAAGTTTGATAGCAGCTCTACATACTCCTGAGCAGTCAGTGTAGTTCATTACAAATATATTAATTGTGGTAAGTCTGAGAATAAACATAATATATTCATGCATGCACTTGACCACTGATACAAATATTCTGTTAGGAGTTTGATATAATCACTGTATACATAATACATACCTTAGTTGGCATGGTAATACAAATATACCAAGGGTTATGAGTTTGAGAATAACCACTATAAAATATTAGTTGCAGATGAGCTATCTTTTTAAATACAAATATACTGATTGTAATGAGTGTAAGAGTAACCCCGATAGTAATATTGTATGCATCTCTGTTGTCAATGTAGTTTTTTTAGCACCGCATCTTACACCTGTTTGGGATGTGCGTCTATGTACCAATTACATTAATGGGTTTGGTTTTAATAAGGCTTAGTTTAAAGGAAATACACCCGCATTTGCGTGGAGGGAGAGTGGAAAACCAATTGAGGAAAAATCTCGGTGCACTAAACTCAAATCAAACCCCGATCCCTCTCTTCGGCAATCTAGTCGAACACGAAACTAGCGCGTTAGGCCACGTGGACACCGAAGTGAGTTCGATGTAATGCAAATGCGGTCTAACAACTGCAGTGTGTTTGAGAGTAGTCACTATAGTAACATGCACACACCTGGGTTTTCTTTGTAGTACAAATATAACAATTGTAGTAAGTCTGAGGGTCACCACCATACTTGAATCCACCCAGGTGGCAGATGTGTTCATGATGGTGTGCGAGGGCGGTATGATAATATGTACCAGTTCCGCAGGCCATCTCTTGTCTTCCCCACGCATGTCCACCAACATAAACACGAACAAACAATAGGTTGGTATTCATTCTGTAAACCAGGGGTCTCCAAACTACGGCCCGCGGGCCACATCCAGCCCGCCACAAGATTATATCCGGCCCGTTCCGAAGATTTTATCAAAAAACAAATTAATTGTTTCTCTTCGTTATTTCTTAGCCACGCAGTTTATTTGACATGGCCAGTATCTGTCCGCACGCGTGCTTCCCCCATGACACCAAGCCAGAGTGCTGTCGGAATTGTAAAACCCTCATTTTTAGTCGCAGGCACCATTCCTTATACCGACAACAGAACGGCTTGACTGTGACGATTTTTAGGTAGTTCCAAGTCTCCCGACAGAGGATTATAAAGGTAAAGTCCCGAAAGATGTTACCTAATAAAAAAAATGTACATTGACTAATAATTATTATGAATATAATTTATTACATATAAATTGATTCAAATCTCACAGAAAAGAATCAACGTCAATCACTTTTATCAAACACTGACTGGCCTTGGAAAGAGGCATTTTTTACAGGAGTGACTGGCCATATTATGACTTGAATCTAAATTTGCATGTTGAAACAAATTTTATTTATGATCTATTTGCACATGTCAAGGCATTCAGGGCAAAAATAATGTTACTTGAAGAACAGGTGAACGTTACTTTGGCCCGCAAAAATGTGTAAAATACATTATGTGGCCCGCATAATAAAAAGTTTGGAGACCCCTGATGTAAGCCATAGAAATAGTTCAAGTCATCGGCACATGGCCGGATTGTACTATGATTTGAAAGGCCGTGGTTCTATTACTGAGCAGGATTACTACCTATACGTTTTAATTCTATCCACTTTATTTTTTCTCTTACTACGTGTTGTGAAACATGGTATCTTACTTTACATAACGAAAAGGAACTTATGGTTTTGGTTTTCCATCCTCTTTTCAGGAAATTAATTGTATGGCTACTTAAACATTTTAGTTTTCATTTTACGTCCAGCTATTAACTATAAATTCATTCTGGTAGCAATGAATACGTGATTGATCAATGTCTCGGTCAGGTTAAAAACTCTTAATTCTAAATTAATATACAATTAATTCAGTGTGTCATATAACTATGGTCGCAGATTACACTTAGCCGACCCTTTAAAAAAAATTACACAACTTTTTTTTGGCACTGTGTCTTATTCCCGTTTGGGCTATATGCATAATGTTTACGGGTTACTATAATGCGTTAAAGATGAGGGAGGTTGAATTTAGAAGAGATGTAGCCGCATTTATGTAGAGGGGGAATGGAAAACCGTTTATGAAAAAACATGTTCAGTACCTCCAACCAGGATTCGAGCTCCGATCTTCTCATCATCAATAGTCTAATCTAATCTATTGTGAGAGTGAGAGACGAGGTTACTGGAGTGGTTCTCTATAACCTATCATGTATGTAGTGTCATTTAGTGCTAGCTACGGATAACTAAAATGAGTAAAACGCGCACGTAACCCAAAACACGACTATGGGCTAGTTTCATTGTCAGATTTAGTACGCCTCAAGTGCGGCGCTATACTAAATACAGGTGGGCCAGTTTCATAGTCAGACTTAGTGCTCCTCAAGTGCGGCACTATACTAAATACAGGTGGGCTAGTTTCATAGTCAGACTTAGTACTCCTCAAGTGTGGTGCTATACTAAATACAGGTGGGTCAGTTTCATAGTCAGACTTAGTACTCCTCAAGTGTGGTGCTATACTAAATACAGGTGGGCTAGTTTCATAGTCAGACTTAGTACTCCTCAAGTGTGGTGCTACACTAAATACAGGTGGGCCAGTTTCATAGTCAGATTTAGTACTCCTCAAGTGTGGCGCTATACTAAATACAGGTGGGCTAGTTTCATAGTCAGACTTAGTACTCCTCAAGTGTGGCGCTATACTAAATACAGGTGGGCCAGTTTCATAGTCAGACTTAGTACTCCTCAAGTGCGGCACTATACTAAATAAAGGTGGGTCCGTTTCATAGTCAGACTTAGTACTCCTCAAGTGCGGCACTATACTAAATACAGGTGGGTCAGTTTCATAGTCAGACTTAGTACTCCTCAAGTGTGGTGCTACACTAAATACAGGTGGGTCAGTTTCATAGTCAGACTTAGTACTCCTCAAGTGTGGTGCTATACTAAATACAGGTGGGCCAGTTTCATAGTCAGACTTAGTACTCCTTTTTCATAGTCAGATTTAGTACGCCTAAAGTGCGAGTCGCTACTAAATACAGGACGACACCTACCTAGACCAAAATGGAATGGGCCAGTTTCGCATATGAAACTGGCCTATTTCATTCAATTTCAGGTAGGTGACGTCTTGTATTTAGTATAGCGCCGCACTTGAGGCGTACTAAATCTGACTATGAAATTGGCCTTATGAAACTTGACCGTGGCGTGGTGTGTGGATAGGGCAAGCAAAGTTAGTGAAAACTGTACCTGTAAATGTTTATTATCACTCAGTATAACTCTCATTGGCCGAGTATAAAAGAAAATACATTCCGTTTGATACATGGAAATTGGAGTTCATGTGTGATTAGTCATATTGGGTCAGAGCGTGGGAGAACATTACAAGTACAGCACTAGCTGGGAATAGACGGATATTTTCTTGAGCGATAAAAATACGTAGCACAGCTTGTTTCAGAGGGGAAGTAAAGTCGTCGGCTACATATCGATTGTGGCATATAAAAGAACCCTTGAAAATATTTAAAAAAAAAACTTTCCCGGTAAAATTGGTAGGCCCTTTCTCTCTCACTCATAGAAACTCTCATGTGCTGATATATTAAGTTTACTCAGAAAGTGCACGTTAAATTCCTCAAATAATTTAAATGAAATATTATCCTTGACATTGGCATAGACTTAGCTTCAAATAATTTGAGCTTCGTTTCGAAATTAAAAAGTGGGCTTCGTGCAACCCAACTATTTTTATGGTCTAGTTGGCTGGTGTCAGGGTTCAAATTCCAGCTGGATGTACAAAGAGTTATTTCTCTATATCGTTTCTCACATTTCCTTCACTCACATGTGGCCACACATCCTCTAAATTATATCTTCCTCATCCTTTACCCCCTCACGTGATTAAAATGTGCATAGTCAGGACGGATAGTAGGAGATACAAGAACCACAGTATTAAATATATATCTGTTTTTTTGTTGGCACTGTGTCTTACTATCCGTTCGGGGTTATACGCCTATTTACTAATTTTACGATAATGTGTTAAGAATTAATAAGGTTGGATTTGGAGGAATTGTACCCACATTTGCTTGGAAGGAGAGTGGAAAACTATTTAGGGGAACCACCCTTAGAACACTTGACCGAGATCAAACCCGGATATCCTCGTCTGCAAAGTGACGCCTTATACCATACGGCCACCGAAGCGTGTAATAATAAGCAAAAGAGTTCCTATTGGCCAGGGATGACACATTTTTGGAACACCGAAATTAAAGATATCAACATTAAATAAAACTTTTCACCAACATGATAAAGTAAATAATAATATGACAGCCATGTCATTAAATGGTATGCTGTTGAAAACAAACAAGCTATGAACCTAACATAAATATCTTGACTAGTTAGTCATTATTAAAATATTTACAATTTGATTTGAGTCATTCATCACATTTTATAATACTCATCATGTCTTTATCTTTAACTACTCATTAAAAACTTAAATAAGAGGTGGCACACTAGACAATTTCCAAATTCTACTGGTCCATAAGTGGCACACTGGCCAGAAAAATTTCGCCATTCCTGCTATATAGGCTGTGGCCCACTGCACTCACCCCAAATTTGTGAAACTAGCCTTTCAACTAATTTAAGTTTAAGACCATTGGTATATGTTCACTTCATCTAATTATTATACTATCATAAAACTTTCAGATTTCATATCAACCAAATGTACGTAACAAACCAAATAATCACTATTTGAAGTTATTTTGTAGAAATGGCGTTCAGGAACAACGGCTACACAACCAATTCCCCTCCCAAAGTTAAATTAGACATTTTTCAAAAGTCAGGACTCCTATTACTTTCAAAAGATAGGATCATGGTTCTAAAGTAAATATAGACCATGTATTTACTGTACCTTGGGCGCGTGAAGAAATGCTAAGGTACATATCATTACCCGGCTCGAGTGTGGATTGATCTCACCATTGTCCTTGGATGTTAACAAATCATGGTGCGATGTAACGAACCTTGGGAGCATGACCCAAATCGTTGCTCGGATCATAACTACCATCGACTCCCCCCCCCCCTTTTCCCTTTCTCCCCATCACCCTTTTCCGCCCCCATCAGAAGACAACAGGAGTATAATCACGAGCACAAATACTTTACTAGGTTGGTTTTTTTTTTGCGCATCCTTTCTTAATACCAATCCAAGCTATCTGTTAAATACAATAAAGGGGTAATGGTGAAAAAGCTATATGATAGGCCTGGACAGTTTTTTTTTTAGTTGAAGGACCGAATTAAGGAAGTCAAATATAAGAATGGGCCACCAAATAAAATGCGATTTTTCGGTAGACGCATTTTTTTTACATATGCAACATCAAAAAAGGAGACACTTTATGAAAAATTAGTATGTAATTCTCTAATAAGAAATAACTCAATGATATTGGGAAAATAAATCAAATCAAAGTTAAAATAATTAATTAAAATAAAGCTTTTTGATAAGACTTTCCTATATAAGGAATTACACATTCAATTTAATAAGAGCCTAAGTTCTTTTTATCATGTTTTGATATGTTTTTAACCTCACAAGGTCTCTTTAAATGTGTTTTTTTGTCTTTAAAGATATAAATTACTGTATTGCCCTCGTTGTGGATTGTGAATACTTTTTAATTGTTCTATAATCATTTATTAACAACCTTTACTATCATTAATTAGTTTAAGTTTCGTTTACCCACTTCTGTGGCCGAATGCTGGTATAAGGTGTCACACTCATATTGGACAGGCCTGCTAATGACGTAAAGATCGGGGCTCAAACTCCGGTCTACTGAGGGTGGTTTTCCCTAGATGGTTTTTTATTCTCATTCCGCGCAAATGCGATAGATCACCTCTAAAATGCTTCCCTACTCGTCGCTATCCGATTAAAGTAATTATCTTATATTCGTATAGCCTGAATAGGTAGTAAGACAAGAGATAAAAAAAATAATTTGATTGCTTTCTCACATCATTATAATATTTTTTCATTAATAATACTCTTAAATCGTGTATCAAAAATAACCTAATGAGATGAAAAACCGTGATTTCATAGCTTTCATTATTTATTTAATGTTGGATGTAAATTTAGTAATTGATATTCTTATAAATGTTAATCGGTGCTCGTACGTTTAGCTTGAGAGCCGAGTAAAAATAAGTGACAGGCTGCATGTGGCCCGCTGGCCGTAGTTTGCTTTTGGCAGATAGAGGCGAATATCAACGGTTTTACTTGGAAGAAATGCGGAAAAAACATTTAGGTAAGGGCCAACCTCAGTAGACCCGGTCTGGATTCGAAGCAAAAACTCTCCCCCCCCACCGGACAAACTAGATGAAACTGACGTCTTTGTCTATGTAGCCTCCAGTTGCAGGTCCATTCACTTGCCCATCGCGAATAAAGATTGTGTTGTAGCATGTGAATTTTTGTATTAATGAGCTTAGCACCAATGGATAGAATGACCTATGACTCCGTCTTGAAGTGAGACAGTATTATAGCCCCTAGGAGCTATTCCCCTCCCCATCCCCTTACCAGAATACCTTCCTTTTGACACTATCCCGAGGTCATTGACCCTAGATGCAGTGTTGTAGTTCTGACCATTTAGCCCAATCGGTTTCCTTATTTTTCGTCCCATTTGAATTTGGTTAAGAGGACGTTGTTGTGTTATTTTCCTTATTTGATTTTGGTTAGAATCCTCAATAGTACGTTTTTGCCTTCTAGTGCCCATCCTTAATCCATGGGGTAAGGATAGAGAGTATATTTGAGAGAAAACACAACTGTACTAGCATCAAAGCACCTACGTCGGAAAACATAAGAGCAAAGGCGTTAATTGCATCAAGTATGGTTTGCTGGTGATGGGTGCATCAAGGTTCGATACTTGATTGTTATTTAAATGTAACCGTTCGGGTTATACGCACTTACGCTAATGTGTCATGACTCATGACTCATGCATGATAGATGATAGGGTGATTGTGAGATGAAATGGAGGACCTACAGCTTAACGTGGGATTCGAACCACGGTGGAGGCCTGGCGTTCCACACATTCACAAGTTGTGATTAATACACGTCTTGTCAGAGGTTGAAGGAAAGGTTTAGCAGTCAGATAAACCTGTGCTGGGACCTAGGATTGAACCCCGGACCCCCAGTACAGAAGTCTGACACCTTACCCCTAGACCACCAGGTCAGCTTTCTTTAAATGTAAGTTTAATGATTTACAAGGGCACAACATAAATGGATGTCATACAAATTCAAGATTCATTTAACTAAGAATTTTAATCATTTTGGCAGGTTTTTAATATTAAAGCCCTATTTAGACTTAAATAACTTTTTTCTCTCTTGCTCTTACCTTTATTACTAGAGGGGAAGGTGTACAGCATACTAAGATAAAGAGCATAACAAAGGGAGAAACAGTTGCTGGGAACTGGAAAAGAGTACAGTCTAATGTAGATAAAACAAACCTGAACTGAATGCTAGAAAGTTACTAGACCTACGTATTCATACGTCAAGTCATGCTATCTGCCACTGTCACTTTTGATAGATATTATCAATACCTATAAATTAACCCTAATAATACCCGATTCGGTGGCCACGTGGTTTAACGCACTACCCTCGTGTTGGACTAGACTGCCAATGGCACGAGAATTCGAGGTTAGAATCTCGGTCGGTTGTAGTGAGGGTGGTTTTTCATAAATGGTTTTACACTATCCCTCCACACAAACGCAGGTAAACTTCCTGTATATATATAACCTTCCTAATCCCTAAAATCATGAGAATAATTGGTACATAAGCGTATAACTCGAGCGGGTAGTACGACGCAGCGCTTAAAAAACATAATAATATAGTAAAATGATATCAATATTTTAATAAACCAATTTTTTTTATAATCTTCTAAAAGACCCTTCTTATTAAAATTTGATTACACTGGTAATTAGTTGTTTAAGCTTGTTTTTAATAGAACCGTTAACTGACTAAATTGTACAAAAGGGGGG
>CABFWO010002756.1:0-12430 GCA_902155825.1 Timema genevievae | reverse complement strand
ACTTATTTCTATACGATATTAATATTTAGTAGTTAAATTATGATGGAATGCTTTGTAGAATCACAAAAACCTATGTTATGATATATCTAAATCACAGTTCACAAAAATATTACGATTGTTAAAAATTGTTTAATATTGAAGCCATATTTTAAGACATTGGATGTAAAAATTACTATTTCATTTTAAAACAAAATAGATGTAGGCCTATTCTCCTTGTGTGCAAAAATATGTGTGCCTTGATTCTTTTTTATCATTAAAATTAAATTTAAATTTGCTGATAATGATTTGTCTTTGTTTAATGAAAGGGTCAGTAGGCCTATTTAATAATAAATGTGAAATCATATTTTAATTATCTAACATATACCGGTATATTTGCTATTTATTAATATGATTTGTTTTTGTTTAATGACAGGTTCACTTGTCCTTACAATAACAATATAAAATCATAATTAAACAACCTTTACATTTTAAATGTTATTAAAACAAAACTATATTGGACATTATAAAACTAGTAAAAGTAACTTTTTTTTTTGATTTAAGGGTCATTTTACTTTATACACTTATTAAAATTGAAAACAAAAATAATTGGCATCGGTGATCGGCTTAATCGGCAACAAATAATCGGCATCGGATTAATCGGAAAAATAGCTGATCGGCCCAGCTCTAATATATATATATGTATATGTATTCAGTTTTCTGTCTGACTAGGGGTGATTGGTTTTTACGTTTGAATTGCCTGACAATCTTTGTATATTTACTTTTTTCCACGGATATACCATATTTATATTTCATTCGTATGAGCAAAGCAGACTGCCTCTGACGTCCCTATTTCGAATCCTGACTGCTTTAGTATATAAACCGATCGCCCATGATTCTCGTGCGTTGGTGACCAATCGGTGCTAGATTGTGATATATTATGTTCAGATGCCAGGTAGTTTAACGTTCCCTACTAACGGTTATAATGGGTTTGATTTCAAAATAATGATCACAAATTACTAATGAACCATTTTGAAAAAAAAATACATTCAGTACATATGACTGGGACTAGTACCCCAATATCCCTGTCATTGGCAGTCCAGTCTATCGCGAGAGTGACGCCTTAGACCATGCGTCCACCAAAGCAGATCTGAATTGACTCTTTCTCATTTTATGAATTGGAACTTATTGTATCATATGCTACAAGCTTAATAAAGCTCGTTTTTAAATATTACATAAAATAAACCCACCTTAACAAAACAAAACCTTCCATTCTAAAACGATTAAAACTAATTAACTTAAATAACAAACTTATTCTTCTTTTGTACATTTCACATAAAGGGCAAAGACTCGTCCAGTTTATGAAAGAGGAAATGATTCGAGCGGCCCAGTTCATGAAAATTCAGGGCCGTTTTAATAAAATGTGAGGCACGGGGCAAACAAATCTGAGGCCCCCCCTTTGCATGGCAGTTTTTCAGTTTTAGCATTAAGTCTTTATGATATACCGATACGTACTTCATGCTTATATTAATTTATAATTTATCATGTTTTATGGAATATTGATCAACCCATTAAATGACTATACTTTATTAAATGCAAACAAATTAAGTTAACAAAAGTAAATTCATCTTTGTACCATTGCACTGTTAGTTTTCTGTGGACCGACAGCAGTAGCACAATGGTGGTGTATTCTACTGTAATGCAGCACATTACTCGAATAATGTAAATCTTAAATTAGATAACGTAAGGGTTTTCAGGAATCTGGAAAGGAATCCTATCACTAAGCGAACACTTATTGCTGTTGATTATCTGTAGACTATTTTATGTGAAATTTAGAATAATAACTGTAGTTAAATTTAATAATTTTTGGGAGAAATGTTGCCCCCTGGAATGTGAGGCCCGGGGTAATTGCCCCCTTTGCCCCCCNCCCCCCTAGACGAGTCCCTGCATGAAATAGCCAGCCCATGAATAGGGCAGCACAAGTGCTACCAAATTCTTAAACCGGACAAGTTTTTAAACAGTCCGTGTAATGGACAAGCAAGAAAAGAAGCCATTTAACGAAAAGGGCAGACAATTTCACAATTCATGAAATGACCAATTTTATTTTGTGGTGTAAATATGCATATATATATATATATATATAAATTACACCCCAAAAGTGAATGTTATTATAGCCTATATATACATAAATAAATACATACATATGCACATATGTTTATGGATATATATATCCAGAATGTGTTTATATATCTGTATATATCCATAAATATGTGTATATGTATGTACATATATACATACATTTATGGATATATATCTACACATATAAATTTATGAATAGGTATATACATCCATGAAGATGTATATATATATATATATAACTATATAACACCCAGAATTAAAATAGGTCATTTATATAGGGCCCTATATGTATATGTATATATACATATTTATGAATTTATATATAATTATGCTACACCCAAAAAATAAAATTGGCCATTTATGTATGGCTATATATATCCATGTATATATATACATATTTATGGATATATGTATTTGTTAAACCCAAAAAGGAAATGAGCTATTACATGAATGAATTTCATAAATATATATTTAGATAAAGAGGGTGAGAAAGTCACTTAGATTATCCAGGTGGATTTTAAATAAGGTCCCCTCTTAACCCTAAACCTAACAAACGTGGAATAGAAGAACCCCCTCGCTATCTAAGTATCGTCGAGACAGGCGATCATGCAACAACGCATGGTATCGTTCCTTATGCGGCGCGGCGTCTCCAAATCAGAGGAGACGTGCGTGAAATGCTCACAGGCCCGTATTATTTCGATATAGGTGCAAATTATCGATGAGCCCTGAAAAGGTCACCGCGAATACTGTAACCTCTTTGTGCCTGTGGGTTGGGATGAAAGGGAAGAGGGGGAGAGGGAGAAGGGTGTTATTTGGAACTATAGGTACACCCGTCTAGTGGGTGAAAGGGTAGTTATTATACCCACACAGCATGTGAGTGTATTAACTTACCCTCACGATGTGTGTTTTTGTGTTTTAAGGAGGAGAAAATTGGAGAAGGATGTTTGATAATAACTGTCGATATTTTGTGACTTAAGACATCTTAATTTCAAAGTTAATATTGTAATTTGATAAAGTATACTGGTGTGGCACGTGACTAAAACTTATGTTTAGAACCACGTCTTACTTTCCATTCGGGTTATACCCATTATTAGGCTAGTGAGTAGGCTACTAGCTATGCTTATGTGTTAGGAATGGGGAAGGTTGAGTTTAAAAATATTGTGCCCACATTTCCATGGAGAAAAAGAGGACAAATACTAAGGGAAAATCACGTTTAATACATCCAACAAAGTTTCGAGCCTAGATATCCCAATCATTGGCAGTCCAGTCTATTGCGAGAGTGATATATTAGGGTTAGACCATAGTTTCTTAAAACTTGATCCTCTTATTCATGGGGTTCCCTGAAATCCCTTCTGGGGCTCCCCAAAACCATTTTTATGGGGATGGATATTTCTCTATACACTTCTACCAAAACAAAATATTGCAACAGAGTGAACAGATACTAAACAGATTCGATTTTTTTATGTCCACTATTGTCACTAAAAACACTGTTTGGAAAAAATAAAAATAAATGTGTCTAAAAAGTAATGATTGTATTTATTTATAAAGTTATTCATGATCAGAAATTAAAAAGAAATCAATAAATTTATATTAAGATTTTTTTTTAAGTTTTAAATTCTAGCACGTTATAAAGCGATAGGTAGAGCTGACAGTAACAAAATCTTTTTGGGGATCCGCAATAATTTTTAACAGTATAAATAGCTCAGGAGGCAAACATATTTTAGAACCACTGTTTTGACCTTTATATCACCAAATCAATATATATTGACCCTCCATTTTATTTGGTCACTCACAAAATATTTTAATTTACTGTTGATATCTTAGAACTATAAAGTATAGTGGTACTATTTGTGGCCTAAACATGTTGACCATCTATTTTATGCTGTCTCTCACAAAACATCTTAATTTAATATTACTTAAATTCATTTTAATTGTAGTAAGGAGAAGTAAGAATAAGTATTATAAGGAACGTATTTGGTAAAAGTGACAATTGGATGATCAATAGCTATACTTTTGAGTCAACTAAAATACAATTTATTAAAAAAGAGGTGTTTATTAATAGAAGTGATAAATAATTAATTATTCAAGGCTAAAAATTAGATGTCAGGATTTTAATCACATATGTATTTATATGTGATTAAAATCCTGACTTCTAATTTTTTACTTTGAATAATTAATTATTTAACACTTATATTAATAAACACTTCTTTTTTTAATAAATTTTATGTTAATTGACTCAAAAGTATAGCTATTGATCATCCAATTGTCACTTTTACCAAACACGTTCCTTATAAAACTCATTCTTAATTTAATGTTGATATCTAATAATGAAAAAAGTATTCTGGTACAATATATAACAAAAAATTATTCGCTATCCATTTGTTTAGGAATTTTATCATAAAGGTTTAGAAGTTACTTCATAATCATACTTCAATTTCAATAGGTTATGTGACTTTTGACAGGTGGTGCCATGACTGATAAAGGTAGAGAAATATTTTTATAAATCTTTTACTGCTAGACCTTTGGCGAGTACTTTCACCATAGCGTGGGAAAACATTAGTTTCAATGACGTATAATGGAGTGTTGCAAGGGCTAAGCTCAGCTTGTTAAAAACTCTACCTGCCATAAATTCTCGCCCATTTGGTCCTTAATTTACTCTACTTTACATACCTCACATGAGAAATGTAGATATAGCTGCTGATACCTGAACAATTAATTTCTTACTGAGGGATTATAATTATTCACAGGTTAAGTTTAAACTAGCTCTGCTTACCCTAGAAACAATCGACAACACGCTATTGATTTGTTTAAACATGCTCAGCGAATGGTGGATGGAATATTTGGGAACTGTCCCCATTCAATCAATATAATGTTCGAGTGCAACGAATGTGATTTTTTCCCAAAGATTAATTTGATTAGCTACTGTAGACTATGAACAAAAGTACATTTGCCTTCTCAGTAATATTTTTCTGATTGATACATCTTCTATGTAAATAAAAATATATATACTTATATATGTCATATACTAATTTATTTTTAATCTCTGATGCTATCATAATTGCTCAAATTACATTCTGTTTTAGATAAGTAGTAATTTTTTCAGCACCGTGGTTTACTACCCGTTCGGGTTATACGCCTATGTACTAATTACACTAATGTTTTAGGGATTAGAAAAGTTTAATTGAAAACGGTAAACCATTTAGGGAAAAACCCATCCTCAGTGCACCCGACTGGGATCGAACCCTGACCTTCCAATTTTCGGCAGTTTAGTCAACCACGAGCGTAGCGCTTTATACCACACGGCCACCGGAGCGAATCCGGAAGTAACTTGATTGAGAGTTAAAAAAATAACTAAGACTTTTTGATATATTTATAGCTGAAATCATATGATATAGAGCTGACTTTTTTATTTAAATAGCAATATCTATAAGATAATACTAATCTATATATTGTTATGTATAGTTCCGTAAGTATTTTAATATTCTATTGAAAGTGTGGGACTTTGGAAAGTCTTAGGATGGTAGGAAAATGCTCATTATAAATATCTCAAATCTCATAAAATGGGTAAAATAAAAGCTCTCCTTTAACTTGCATTATATTTCCTAAGATAATCTCGCAATTACGCTAATGTGTAATAGTAGGGTGATTGTGAGATGAAATAGAGGACCTACAGTTTAAACGTGAGATCCGAACCACGGTGGAGGCATGGCATTCCACACATTCACAAGTTGTGATTAATACAAGTCTTGTCATAGGTGAAGGAAGGGTTTGGCAATCATATAAATCTGTTCCGGGATCGAGGATTGAGCTCCGGACCTCCAGCACGGAAGTCTGATACTTTACCCCTAGATCACCAGGTCACCTCAGACAAAATGTACCCAATTACAAGCTCTGGATAAATTTTAGCAAGACAACTTTCGGCCAACGCTGTAACGGTAGGGACACAAGTGATATATATATATATATATAAAAAGTTATAAATGTAGACAGATAAGATATATTTGTATTATTCAAATGTTCCTTCCTATCAAAATCCTACTATATCCAGCCTACAGTAGGAGTCTAGAAGAATACATTTTAACTACTCTCAATGGTAAGCATGTGGACAAAGTCTCTGCCTTGTTTGATCTGATTTGCCGTTAGCAAGTAAGTTGGTTGTTACAATCCGTTTATGTTAATTTAGATTATTTTGATTAGTTGCTTTCCTACTTCCCGATGCAAATATTTGTACATTATCTCTTTATATTTTGCTTTCCTCACCCTTACCCCATTAATTTGATACAGTGAAACCTGACTAACTCGAACTTCCGTAATTCGAAATTTTCGCTCGGTCCCGTGAATTTTGTATTAAAACAATGTTAAAAAATTGTGGATGGTTCAAATTTTGTTTTGGTTAATTCGAACTTTTCGTAAGTTGTAATGTACTGTGCAGTATTGTTTTCCTACTTCTAGCTGCGGTGCCTTGTTCTATTTTTGGAAACAGGGGAGGCGACGTCAGAATGCGGTCCGTACCCTTCTGCACGCCCCTACCCCTACCCCACTCACCCATACGTATTTTTTTACACGTACAGTTCTGTACTCCGTTAGTCACGGTCGAACCTCTCAAGCGGCTACGTCAGCTGTTCTTAGTGATTTGGTCGTAGCGATATTCTTGTGACGTGCGAGTGTATTTTGTTTTGTTGTTTAGTTTTGTTTAATAAATACTGTACACTAGTGTTTGTTTGTGTGTGTGTGTGTGTGTGTGTGTATCTTGATGTCACTGTCCAAGCCACAGTCCTATAAATAATTAACTTTGGCCGAAAAAGTAGCGGTGATAAAGGAAGTGTAAAAGGGAATTCATTTTAAGAAACTTATTTAATTCGAATTTTTGGATAATTCAGATTTTTTCCTTGTCCCTTCAAGTTCGAATTACCCAGGTACCACTGTAATATGGGTTTCCCATCCTGGTTGTAATATGAGCATCATGGGAATTCTCTTTCAACTAATCTTACATTCTTCTAGACATGATTTTATTAAGAAAAAAATAAGGTGAAAAAATACATTTTTAGTGCAACCACTTACAGTCAAATGGAAAATTTACTAAAATGTGTAGTATTTAGTGTTCAATTTGATATCACGTACGTGATAGTAATTGTGGCCTTCATCTGCCATGTAAGGTGGCAAGATTACCTTGCATTATTACACTATGGTGTATCTTATAATATAGGGTCATAGTGTAATCTGTCAAGGTAAAATTGCTACCTTCGGTGGTAAAGAGAGTTTACATCTGCAAAATTATTTTGGTGCCAAATTAATTAATTATAAATCTCGTTTGTTTTAATTCCTCCTTTTATGTTGAATCTTTCTTTTAGAGAAAAAAATAGCAGTGTATTAACTTGATTCCGTCAAACTTGTATATATCCCTGAATCCAGACTACCCAAGTATCGAAAAGTTCAAGTCCATTGAGAGATATATGTGACACATTTATAACATGAAACTGAAAGTTGTTTGCATAAACTAACCTGTGTGAATCGTTTGTCGGACCTTCAAACGTTGCAGATAAATGGTGGACCAGAACTCCACTTTAAGATCATGTTCGATGTGATGATATAAAGAGGTGGGTGGGAAGGGGGGAAGGTAATAGGGGACAGGTTTTTTTCGTTGCCTTTGATGTGAGTTTATATTCACACTCATGTTTCGTACGTTTTAAATACTTGCACAGATTCACTCCGTTAAGAAGATCAATTTTCTACTTTAGCTACGTAGTATTTATTTATTTTATTTGCACCGCGTCTTACTACCTGTTCGGATTATACCCTTATATACTAATTACTATAATGACTTCAGGGATGGAGAAGGATATATTTATTGGAAGTGTATCCTCATTTGTGGAAAACCGTTTTGGTAAAATCACCTTCAGTTAAATCCAGACCAAGATTCGAAACTCAATATCTCCGTCATCGCAGTCTAGTCCACTGTGAGAGTAGCGCGTTAGACCACGCGGCCACTGAAGCGGGTAATTAGTTAACATGAGGGGAAGGACCACACAGAGATTGTGCCTGACTCTTGACCTGTCAGGTCAATGCTGAAAAGATTCCTTACAGCCTACATGTGGGATTTTCCAGTGATACACCAAAGATTATAATTAAGATTACATATTACATATGTAATGTATACAATCAATTGTGTATTTTAATTTAAATTGAAGTCTGACACATTATCTCAGTTGGTGACGTGTTTTATATTGAGATACAGGTGCTGGGTTCAATTCCTGTCATGACTGAAAAATTTATTATCAAGGTGAAATTTGGCTTTCCCCTTTCACAGTGGTGGTTGTGTCTGTTCTTTTTCTATGAGTTAATTAATAATTGGTTCAAAAAGTACACGTTAAATACCTTAATTAAATGTAAAAAAAATATTGTAATTTTAAGTGAACTTTTAATGCGGCAGTGGCTTAATTTCTGAACACAAAGTCGTAAGCGCGGAGTTTAAATTTTGCCTATTCTTTATATTATAAAATTAACTCAGTTTTTTTTTTAGTTTTTATAGGAATAATTCTCGATATTATGGTGAGATATTAATACTCCCTTTTCTCCACCTCCCTTCCAAGTAGGTGCCTAGTGTGTTTTCATTCCCCTTCGAGACGTTATTCTTATAAATTCAACTTAGTTTAAAATTGACTATAAAAGGAAACACGGATATTCGTATCATATGACCATACCTCGTAGTCTTACAAAAATTAATTTTTACTTCATCCTAACAGCAAAGTTTAATATCGAAGATTAATTCATTAATATAACCTAATATTAAAATGACAAATGCAGCTTTAGTTTTACTTTCACATAAATTTAATAGTGAAAATTCTCGATCTAGAAGTTGTTATGTGTTTTGACGTTTTATAGAACCCAGGGCTCAAAAAACAATGTTTAATACCTAAGATGGTATACACTTCGGCCTGTAAGTGAAACAATTTGATGGGTTTCATTAAAACTTTATATTTTGAAGAAAACTTGATATTTGAATAAATATTAATGAGATTAAAATTAATTTACCGATATTTTTTTTAAATGACAGTCTATTTATAATTGTCGATCTTTGTGATCTTGGGGTAAAGTGCTCGCCTCATGACCCTATATTCGTGGGTTCAAACCCAGCCAGGGCCAACGGATTTTTCTTGAGTGATAAAAATCCTTACCACAACTTCTTTCGGAGGGAAAGTAATAGGTCATTCCCAGGTCAATTGTGGCGTTTAAAAGAACACTGGAATTTATGTAAAAATAACTTTCTAGGCAAACTTGGTAGGCCCTTTCATTATTGCTCATAGAAACTCTCCTGTGCTGATATAGGACTAATCAGTCGGTTCAGAAAGTGCAAGTTGAATACCAGAAATAATTAAGAATTTATAATAAGTCCACCCAAAAATACAAAATTAATGACCTAGTGATAATAAAAAAAGAATAATTAGTCTGCAACAATTCCAAATATTCTAAAGTTTTATTAAAATTGTAGAGTCAGAAAAAATAAATTTAAAAATCAGTGAATACAGTGTGAAAATAAAATTGAAATTAAATTGAAAATAAAATTACCACACTGGTTACTAGTACCATAAGTTCACTAGTCCGGTCCTTGTTTAAGAAAGTTTGTAAGTTGTTTGAGTATATAACACTCGACATATATTTAAAAACTAGTAAGCTGGGTGAAAATTGTGATTTTTGTGTAAATACATAAAGCTTAAGATCATTCTTTGAGGCCTCAAACAACTTGTTTATGATATCGGGAAACTTATCTTAATAGCACCCATTAATTCGCCGATTAAAGTAAATTATAGAGCGCCTATGTCTTCATCATTGAGAGTGTATAGTTCATCTACGGTGTGAATGTAAGTGGCGAAGTTACAGCAGAAGGTTCTTTATAGCAAACATTGGCTGAAATTAACTAAAGTATAACTATTAAGAAATAATTATTATTTGCTTATTAATACTGTATTATCAATAAAAAAGTGTTAGCAAACTATTTTAATAACACTTAAAGCCAATGTTTGTGATAAATAACCTTCTGCTAGTTATCACATATAAATATTTATATTGTGATTCTCAGAATAGCCCTAAACACTTTTATTTAAAAAAATAATCAATTTGGTAAAACTCAAGAAATTTCTGTCAAAGATAAACTGTCGTTTTATAAAAATTTTGCTTTCCCTTTGAATATTTTAAAGATTTTGGACACATCCTTAGTTTGAAAATTGTTGGAGTATAAATTTGGAATTAATTAAAGTAATAGTTTCACGTTTTAAATATACATGGATTGCAGTTGCATTTTAAAAGTTATATTACTTGACCGGACTTGTTTTACTCTCCAAAACGTATTATATTTAATACATTTATGGTCACTTTCTAAACGCAGGAATATACAAGCACGTGTCATAAACTAAAATAATTAAAGGACAGCATAATTCACACCAAGGATCCACCCCAAATTAACCGTGTCTGCGTCATAGTAGAAACTTATTGACAAATACTTAAGCTTTTAGACACATAGCGGGCTACCTAAACATGTGGTTGGCTTCCCTCACCACTCGGCTACTAGGACAGGTTTCAAGCAACATTAACGTCAATCGTTTACATGGGACCCTTGGAGCAATCCCGGTATAATTACAGTAATAAGAAAATATATTAGGGAAGGTTGTAATCCTGAAATTACTAAGAGGAATTAAGGTCAATTTGATTTCTTAAGTGCTAGCCTATTAATAGAGTGTATGTGGTCAGCCATAACTTGTATAGTGAAGTATATTTCTGCTTATGAGATTATCGTGTCTGAGCATTTATCAACATTGTATTCAAATGATTTTAGTTAATGAATGAAAAAACAATAAAACATCATTTAAAAATTATTTTACCAACTTTATATGATAAATAAAGTTGGATTAATACATATTTTTAATCAGTAACTACATTTGATTAAAATTAATTCATTGTTCAACAATATTTTTACTAATTAATTTTATTCTAATGGTTTATTTAAAGAATATGTGCATATTATTCTAGTACCTCTTTGCACTACCCACATATTTATATTAATAAGTTAAGGCTTAGGAAGTTATAGTATTGGGAAAGCATTTACAGGATGGTCCCGTATCAATAGATATCCCCAAAAACGTCCCGGATTTTATAAACCATCTCCGCTTTCAAGATTTAAGTTCTTTATGTTTTCAAATTGCTACGCGTAATTGGCTATATGGGCAATGATTATGATTAAATAAAATTTTGATTTATTTCTGTGAAGATTTTAAAAAGTAAATTGAATTTAATTATGATTTATAAAAATTATTCATTCGATGATAATGATTAAACATTAATATATTTCTATTATTTATTAATTTTTAAGTTCCTAAATCTATTAAAAAAAATTATTTGAAACTTTACAACTTGTTCAAAAAATACTATGAATATTTATATTTATTAAAAACTAATCAAACAAAAATAAAACATATAAAAATTATACTTGTGTGTTTTTATGTGCCCGGTTTGAAGCTAATAATAAATGGTCTGCCTACTCTAACCTCAACCTTAGATGGATTCCTATTCTTCTTACGAAACATTTATTATCATTTATATGTCACAATAATAATATATACTAATATAATAGAACACAAATATTTGGTTTTTCAAAATATTTATCTGGTCCAAGTGCTACAATCTACATAGTGCAAGAAAATAGAACTATCTGTTGAAAGCCAACCTTGCAGTCCAACAAAGTAACACCATTGATTCTTTGAGCCTGAAGAAACTGCCTGTTGCAGTGAAAGCTCCTCTTTAAATGTGTGTTTTTATGTTTAATAATATTTTATATAAACAATTTCTACTCCATAATCATTCAGGAAAATGGCATTGTGTTGGATATTCCTACTAATTTAAACCATGATATTAATATTTAATATAACTTATAACTATATTTTTGAAAAACATTTGAATTGCTTCTTAGTAAGGAAAGTTTAAGAATATTAAGAAAGATAAAATTCAATTTTAAGTTAGTTTAAGTTGGACAAGTTGTACTAGATTGACGTGAAAGAAACATAAATATGTAATATAAATATAATATATATGCACAATATTTAAAAGATATTTGTAAAATATTTGGTAATATTAATTACAAGTTATGTAACTATCATCTAAAAACTAGGTACATTAAAAAAAACATTTGAGTCAAATTACACTTAAAATTAGGTTGTAAAATCAAAGGATGATGTGACCATGTACCCTCCGTCGAGATTGTAAGGTAGCAACTTACTGGCTCACGCCCGAGCGGTATGCTATAACTCCACACATGACTGCAGAA
>CABFWO010002755.1:95709-109565 GCA_902155825.1 Timema genevievae | reverse complement strand
CAGATAAATCTGTGCCGGGACCGAGGATTGAACCCCGGACGCCAGCTCAGAAGTCTGACACCTTACCCCTAGACCACCAGGTCACCCCTCTTTCCACTAGTCTCCCATTAAGTTTTCCAGTAGATGCATTGAACGCGGTTCAACGAGTAGTTTAGTTAATTCGCACTTCGCTTGTGTTAAGAGCCTGAAAATAATAATGTACTGGAACAGTAGAATGCAAGTTTTTTTGGCTATTAATTGTAAATATTTTCTTATAAATTGTGTAAAAAGGAAATAAGGCAGTAATAAATATGTTGGCTTGAGAACACTTGAAGGTTCACTCAACTCCTTTCTTCAACATAACGTATAAGGGGCTTAGTGTAGTTGTAGTGTGGAAATCTATAATATTCCACCATCCTGGGGAAATATTTGACTTGATTTACGTTTACTCGTGGTTCCACCTTCAAAATGGGTTATATTAATTACTCTTTATTGTCTTTTCAATAATTCTCTGAAACAGCTGTGCCTTCGATATTCCAAATGGAATGTGGTTGTAGAAAACACTTCTTCTACTCTAGGAAGTGGATAGTGGTTGACCTCCAAAAATGGGTTTAATGCCACTTTAAAGTGTCCGTAGATTATGAAAGAACCATCCGGATTAAAAATAGGGACAATCGTCGTTCCTCATCTACTGTATTTGATTGTTGAAATCACTCCTATTTCCTGTAAGCGTGTTAATTTAGCCTCCACCTTTAGTTTGAACGCAAAAGGCATTTTACTTGTATTTACAGAATGTTGGCGCCACTCCTTTTAAATAATTTCAAATTCAATTCATATTTATTAAACCTACCCAACACGTCCTTGAAAACTGTAAGATAACTGATGAAGCTGGAAGAAAAAGGTGCATTACTGCGGGGGAAAGGAAGCACAACCCACAGTCAAAAGTGCCGTAGTGTGCAGATTTTTGTGAGAAATTGATTCGCCCCCCACGCAAATCCCTATCTCGATTGTCTCAGGTGACCGGCTTCTCTTTGAAGATGTGCCAAAAGCTAAACATGCAAAAATCAGGCCCTATAGAGTAACAGCTGTGCACCAGTTGATGGAGCTGACCACATCAAGCGTGTACGTTATTGCAAGTGGTTCCTCAACTTCGTTGAAAGAAACCCAGGAATATTAATTAAGATGTGGTTTACCAATGAAGCTTGGTTTTATCTCTCGAGATATGTGAATTCCCATAGCAAGAGAATTTGAGCGCCAGAAAACCCTTATAGGATCCATGAGAAACCACTTCATTCTCAAAAGTTGGGCGGGTGGTTTGAACTTTCCGCTGAGAAAGTCATTGGACCCATTTTCTTTTAAGGGGCTGTGATCACTGATGCGTATAGGAACATTTTCATGGCCTTCGTGGATAAACAAGATGATATAAAGCTTACGCAGGGGTACTTCCAGCAGGATGAATCCACGGCGCTCATCAAGAACTTCTTTGTGGGCCATGCTATCTCCAAGAAACATGTGACCCCCCATATCACCAGATGATTACTTCTTGTGGGGAAATCTTAAGGAGAGAGTTTACAAAAACAGCCCACAGAATATTCAGGATCTTCGGTAAAACATCACGACCGAAATAAACAATATCGAAGTAGGTATGTTGAGGCGTGTATTAGAAAACATGGCCAAACTTGTCTCTAAGATGAGGGGGACTAATTCAGGACTTGATGTAATAGTAAGTCATTCTCCCACTATTAACCCCTCATTATACTTATTTACGTTAATATTTCGTTATTAAGTCAACGGATGGATATATTTAAAAAGTGAGACCTTCCACTGAAATACCCTGTATTTGACCCACCTCAAAACCAACATTTTCCATAATGTCTCTATCTAAGAGCAGAGGGGCCCCCTCTGACGCCACGTGAAACCCTATTACATTCATACTCTGTACGTTACCTCAATAAAACAATGGCTCCAATGTTTCATTACATGCTGGGAATAATATTGCAAAGTTAAATTTAACTGCATAATGGATTTTTCAGAAGAACTTTCAGTATAAATTGATTCAGCCATAGCACTGAAGGTTGATTATGACTCTATTTCCCCAGTTAAGTATTTACCTTGAAATTTGATTGATTGTTGATTCTACTCGATCATATTGAAAAGCCTGAATTGGGAATGTTCACTGGCTGTATTTAGTTTGTATTTGGAATTTGCTTTGGAAGTTCTTCACACCTTCCTTATATACCCTTTAGTTCCTAACAGATTGCAGATGTAATTTCTGAAAGGACAACGTTCAGAAACATGACTATTTTCAAGGGCGTAGAAGGTATGGGAATCCCTGGGGGTCCGGACTCCTGAAATGTGTTGGACCCACCTTAAGTGGGGTCCACGTATGTATACAAAAAATTTAACAAGGTAGAGCTTTTTACTATTACTACAGATTAATGTAAATGCCTTTAGCCAAATACTAGTTAATTATTATTTTAAAATTCACCTTCTAGATGCAACTTGTAGAACTTCCGATTGTAAAATTATCCCTGCCAATATTTAAAATACTTTTTTTTTCTACATCCAAACATCTATTGGGAAACAAAGGACGTTTCTTGGTATGAGTCGAGTTGTAGGGTTCGAGAAAACTAGGCAAACATTTTTGCTATCAATTGTAAGATATTACTTTAGGGATCAGCGAGCGAAAAGAGCAGCTTAAATAAAAGGACAATTGTCAAAAATTAAGTCGGCAGCTTTTGTGGTCTGAATACCTGGCTTTCCCCCATCATATCTTTCAATACATCTACTTTCTCAAAGCACTATTTTTTTTAGTTACTAATATATTGAAACCATTTACATAATTTGAACAGCACCGCATTACTTGTTAGTACAGCGTTGAGTGTAGTGAAAGGTTGTGTGTTGTGTCGGTATGTGGTTTTGGAGAAGGGATTCAGTATTATAATACTAGTGGCTTGTTGGTTATTGCTAATGTAATAAATATTAGTATTAGTTTAGTAATTATAAAAAAATTTAAAGCCTTAAAAAACGTAAATATACGCTTGACACCCGGCTGATTAAAGAACCACCTACAAAGGCACCAAAAAGGTGAGATGTTTTATTATTAGTTTTACTCCCCCAAATTTCACTACCAGTTCGGTTATTCTTACTTGTACTAAAATTACGCTATTGTTGTATGAGTGTGATGGTTATATCCGTGAGGGCTCGTGAATTGTGATGTCAGTATAGGCCATATATAGCAAATCTATGGCACGCGTGCCATCCAGTGACGCGCGAACACGATTTAGGTGGTCCTCCAACATGGACAAAACTAAACATTGTATACAACTTTTCTCAACGTGGTATAATTTTTTAGAGTCAATACAGTTTCAACAGTCATGTCATGTCACACCACTTTTTGAAGTCAACGAGTATAAATCGTCTTGGATCGTACATAAGTACATCTTTTGTGCTGTTGAAGAAAACACGGTTTGAACCGAACATATAATATATGACTATCAAAATGCTATATATCAAACTCATATTGAGTCTACTGAGGGTGGTTTTTCCTAAATATCTTTCCCACTCTCCTTTCAAGCAAATGCTGGTAGATTATCTCTAAAATGTTTCCTTCCTCATCCCTACCCCATTAGAGCAATCATCAAATATACATATAACTTGAACAACTGCTTGAGCTGAAAAGATAAATTTTGGCAGGGAGGTTCTTTTTATGTAAAGGGCGAGAGTTATCATTTTAATTTTTTTTTATTGAATACTTAAGGGGGTAAAGTAGGGAGGGGATGGTTTTTACGTATCTTCTAAACCGCTTGAGCTGGAAGGATGCAACTTGGCAGAGAGGTTCTTTTAAAGTAACGGGCCAGAGGATTTTGGGATTTTTGGAAATTAAACCCTTAGGGGCGGTTTTTATGTATCCTCCAAACCACTTGAGGTGGAATGATTAAACTTGGCAGAGAGGTTATTTTTTAAGTAAGGTCGATAGTTAATTTTTTATTTTTCAAAATTCAACCCTTAATGGAATGAAGCGGGGAGGGGATGGTTTTTACGTATCTTCTAAACTGCTTGAGCTGGAAAGATGAAACGTATTATAAAACAATCCCGTGCGAAGAACGGGTCATTTAGCTAGTATTTAATAAAGCCATACTTAGCAATTTATTGTTTGTGTGAACACTAAGACTATAGTTACTATAGGCTTTAATTCTAAGTTTACCAAATACTCTATGGAAAAAATACATTAAATGTTAAAGTGGAATTGAGTTAGATACTGAGTAAAATTATTTAATTTTACACTCCCGTTTCCACCCCATCACAAATTTTTAAAAAAAAAAAAGGATTACAATTTGGTCCCAAAACCACAAGCTGCTGCTAAATACTGGACCCTTGCAGCCCAATCTGCAATAGTTTCCCCTTCAGATTTAGATGGCTGATAAAATAGGTATAGTTCCTTTAATACAGTTACCTTTGGTGAATAATGAGACAACATTAACGTATTAATAACCTTATACGTGCTATCTTCAGGCTTGTATGGTTCAGACAAGTCGATTAATAAATTGTACGCGACCTGATGTATTAAGCTAAGCAATATATCCTTTTGTTTCTTTGCCTCCGCCATCACATTAGCCATAAAAAAGACTGTAGATTGGGCTCAAACACCTCTCACTCATAAACAAGTAGATAAAATTCCGTAAGTTGACCTACATTATTAATTTATCATGCACGGTAACAAATAAAATAAACAAATACTTTAGTCTACAGCACCAATGTAATGATCTGAATAATACTTTTACTTCATGATAAATGGTTAAACGGCCTTTTCTCTTAATACTAAAGTACTTCCGATTTATTACTACCTAAACAGTGTACACTTTATTTAATACAATTATAATGTTAATCTAGCACGAGTTAAATGAGTCCATTGTTTTCAATCATTTTAATACTTGACACTGTAACATATCAAGATAGATAATATATCGCCTCACTGTCTTCTCCAGTATTGCCAACTGAACACTTTATTTTTTGCATATTTTTATTGAACACTTTTTCAGTTTTCAGTGGATTATTGCATGCATATTTTGCCAGATTTTCGTGCATATAGATCCGCAACCTACACATAGACATATATTAATACAGGCCTACTTGCATAAATGCATACATGTTTATACATATACATAATTACATTATATAAGGGCATGCATACATATATACATACATGCATACATACATGCATACATACATGCATACATACATGCATACATACATGCATACGTACATGCGTACATACATGCATACGTACATGCGTACATACATGCATGCGTACATACGTACATACATGCATGCGTACATGCGTACATACATGCATGCGTACATGCATACATACATACATGCATGCGTACATGCGTACATACATGCATGCGTACATGCGTACATACATGCATGCGTACATGCGTACATACATGCATGCGTACATGCATACATACATGCATGCGTACATGCATACATACATACATGCGTACATTCATACATACATACATACGTACATACATACATACATACATACATACATACATACATACGTACAGATATACATACTTACACACGTACATACGTACATACGTACATACCTACATACCTACATACCTACATACATACATACATACATACATACATACATACATACATAGATACATACATTCATACATACATTCATACATACATGCATACATACATACATACATGCATACATACATACACACATACATACATACATACATACATACATACATACATACATACATACATGCATACATACATACATACATACATACATACATACATACATACATACATACATACATACATACATACATACTTACATACATTAAAAATCTTAATGACGTAAGACACGAGTCTAACATCCCAATCGTTCTTGTCATTAATATTAATGGACACGTGCCCCTAAAATGAGAAGGTAATGTATAATTGAATGCATACATCTCCCCGATTAGTTATGTAAGATAAGTATGTGGGATATTGTTTTAATATCTTATCACTCACATATGAAATAGGAATATAACGTAATGTATTCTTTCCCGCATTCAGATCTGTAAGAGTGATAGAATGTAGTCTTTAACCCATACCTTTCACCTAGAGCAATGTAATAGTTATATAAATATATTTATTAGGGAGGCATGGACACTACTATGTAGACAGGAAGAAAAAACACAAATTGGATACTTAATATAGAGGGAGAATATGAGGGTCTGTAATGTTAAGAAAATGTCTTGCCTTCAATAGTGTTAGTAATTTAAAGAGAGGGTGAAATTAAATAAGTTTCCCTCACAACTAAACTGCCTGATAGAAACGCGATTGTTTGTTTTTAAGCTTTGGCTTCAATATAATGTCAATAGGGACTTTTAGTGGCCTTCTTTAGGATTGTAACACAACGTTATTTCATAAACGAGGCTCGAACGCTGAAATAGTTTTCAATAGCGACCAGGTGCAGAATGGTACAACGTGATATAATTAACGCGTTTCAACCATATACTACTATCATTATTATTATTATTATTATTATTATTATTATTATTATTATCATCATCATCCCCACGTTTTACTACCCGTTCGTATTATACGCACTTATGCTAATGTGTGATGGTAGGGTGACTGTGAGATGAAATGGAGGACCTACAGTTTAACGTGGGATCCGAACCACGGTGGAGGCCTGGCATTCCTCATATTCAAAAGTTGTGATTAATACACGTCTTGTCAGAGGTGAAGGAAGGGTTTGGTAACTTAACCATATAGAAATACTGTACCTCAACATTGATAATTTTCAAATAATACTTCCAGGACCTTGAACCTGAAAATAGTGTTGATATTAGCATGCGGAAATGATATGAGGGCCAAAATTTTATATCGTGAATCTTGCTCTACAAACTGATCATATGAGAAGCATGATGGAAAAAGATAATGTAGCCTATCCCGGCCAAAGGTCATTAAATTAGGGAAGATAATGGCTACATTCACAAAGGACATAACAAACATAGACTATATAAGTAAATTAAAGAAGAAAGCAGATTTAAAATATGTAAAAATAAAGTAATTTAATAGCAAAGTTTACAAAGACTGAACTTGTGGTGGCGTTACACAGTAATCACGAACAAAAGGAGCACGCCTCAAGTATATTACACACAGTAACTATCCAGAAGGAACAAACACAGTATACATGAGACCGTGTAAAAAGGATGTGCCTTTAGGGTCTTACCTACTTTAAAGTGTGTGTTCACACAAAATTTACACTTGATCTAAGGATCTCCAAAACTGGATCCTTTCATGACTCAATACTACTAAAGGTCTTAAAGATAAAAAACCAAAAGGATCTACCTTAAGGGTGACAGCTCTGAAATAAAGATATACCACGTCTGAATTATAAACCTAACATTTACTGGGAACACGTTTATCATCTATTTATTTTGACTGACAAGCTAATTTACATGATTAATATAAAAGAACCTTCAAAAATGAAAATAAAATACAAACATGAAACAATTAAATCTCAGCAGTCGCTGCAACGCCCTACTACAAACATACAACAATACAAGAACATGACGTCACAAAACTCCGTGACTCATAAACAATAAATGACTGACCAAAAATATTACGTTTAATTATTCGTTACGTTGAACTGAAGCACACACGTAACTGAAACTTCTAAACTGAAATATACACAAAACTAATAAAAATAGGCCTAAGGCCCCCGTTAACTCCGAAAGCTAACTTAATTCTAGTAACAATAACATAACAATAGAAACACTACATTTATGTCTTTCACCTACTGAGACAACAGTAATTACAGAATGATACTGAAAAATCAGTTAATAAAGTCTAGGACTAATCTTCGTCCTTGAAATACAGGGGGAGCTGAATTGTATCCATTCAGACATTTTCTTAAACAAGCATCACAAATAAAAAGTCTGATTTGCATCCATTCTCATAATATCCACTAAATCCTGAATTGTATCCATTTAATTGCGGTGCCGCTTGTCTGATAGATGGCAGCAGCAGAGACTCTCCTTAACTCATTCCGTTTCTACTAGAGAGCAGCACCATCACTGAGCAATTATATATAAAAAAGATAAATACGTATTCGTGTTTCTTTTAAAATAATATAAATGGGTACTTAACAAATGATTGGTTTTTAAAAATAATTATAATCTAGTTTAAAATTGGTACATGGGGAAGCATTTCCTAAAATAAATTAATATTTTAAATAGTTTGAAAAATATATTATTTTAGAATCCCGAAATTTCATAAAAAATATGCGTTGACACCTGAAAAGTTAAGTTTTGTTTGGGTGGGTTCGTTTATAATATTAAAAATTATAACTATTGCCTATTAAATACTTTGGTACCATATTATGACATTCTTTTAACTATCATGTTATAGACAATAACGTTCTTCTGTGATTGATGAAAGTTTTTTGATTTGTTTGGATTATATATAATGTATTTTACAATATTAATTTTGATTGGGCTGAACTATTCCACATCCACTATAAACTACACGCCTATAACCAATACAAGAAAAAAATATATAACCAATAGAAAATTAGTTCAGAAAATAATTATAGAAGGTGTTCTAGAAACTATAGTTTCGTAAGAAAAGGAGATACATAAAGGGGGAAAAAAATTAAAAACTAGCAAACATTATGTTTGAATGAGCTTATTAGCTACAAATCAGACTAATTAGACCTAAACTGTGTGAAGTGTTTTTTTTTAATAATATATTTCTCTAAATACATTTTTAAGGTGATCTAGGACCCAAACAAAAATTTGTGTACAAGAGCACAAAGCGGGGCCTGCGAGTAAATTCAATTATCTATCCAACCATATAAGTGTGCATAGGCCTAGACCCTACAGATCTGAGCAATTTGACCAAAGCTTGGGGAAGAATAGGACATTTTAAATTTACAAACATATTTAAGGCGCTCCAGAGCCTAAATCAGAAATTGTGTCAAGAGCACAAAGCGAGGCCCTGATAGTAAATTCAACCCGCCTCGGTGGCGTAGTTGGCTAACGAGCTAGTCGAGTTGAGCTCGACCGCTGAGGACGGGGAGATCGAGGTTCGAATCTCGTGTCGGGTGAACTGGGGGTGGTTTTTCCTAAATTGTTTTCCACTCTCCTTCCACGCAAATGCGGGTTCACTTCCTCTAAATTCAACCCTCCTAATTCCTAATCCATTAGCGTAGTTAATACTTAAGCGTATAACCCGAACGGGTAGTAAGACGCGGTGCTAAATAAAAAAATAGTAAATTCAATTCTCTATCCAACCATATAATTGTCCATACAAATCTCAGCAATTTGACCAAAGCTAGGGGAAGAATAGGTTTTTTTTTTAAGTTTACACACACATTTAAGGCGCTCCAGGGCCCAAAATAGAATTGTTGTCATGAGCACAAAGCGTGGCCCTAAAAGTAGATTTAATTCTCTATACAACCATATAAGGGGCTCCCGAGATGATATATTTTTCTTCATAGCCTTAAGATTTGAGCTCATCGTGTCGTGAAATAGGGTCTTAATAATAAGTTATATTGTTTTATATCGTAGATCAATAAGTAAAATGTCGGATTTATGAGATAGAATCCTGGGTTTGATTCCTAACATGGCCGTAAAATTAATGATTAATTGAATATGTGTTTCCTCTTTCAGAACGATGAAATTGACTGGCAGGGTTTATAAGTTAGTTGATAAGGCATGTGTGATCTGCCTCGGTGGTCGCACGGTCTAACCCCCCTGTCTCGTGTTAAACTAAACTCCCGAGGACGTGGCGATCGGGGCGCAAACCCGGCCGGGTGCACTGAGGCTGCTTTTTACTACATGGTTCCCCAGTCTCCTCACGCAAATGTGGGTACACTTCCTGTAAATTACACATACCACATCACAAATTCCATCAGCGTAATTTGTACATAGCCGTATAACCCAAACTGGTAGTATGACGCGGTGCTAAAGAAAAGTCTTGTGCTGACAATTAGTCGGTTCAGAAATAATAATAATAATAATAATAATAATAATAATAATAATAAGACTTAAGACTTTGTCTTCTATTATATTATATTTAAAATTAAACCCCCTTTAGTATTGTTGAAAATCTTACTTGAAGAGCACTATGGAGGCTCACAAAGTTGACCATAACCTTTATTTAACATTGTCATGACGATGCAATAAAAATCTTTGAAACAAAAAAAATCTCTCAAAATATTTCGAAGATAAGTTTAACACTTTGGATTATTTTTATTGAACTATCATGTTTATTTTAATATGTTTTAAAAATTGTACACATTTAAAATTTTGAGGCTTAGGGTATGATTGACTATTTTTCCTTTTTTATTTCTTTAATTTATTGCAATACAAGTATTATGTTATTTGTGTGTTTTTTTTCTCAAAACCTTAACCAAATAGTAATATTGTTCCCACCACGTATTACTATCCATTTTGGTTATACGCTTATGTACTAGTTATGCTAATGGGTTAGGGATGAGGTATGTGTAACTTGGAGGCAATGCACCAGCATTTGTGTAGAGAGATTAGGAAACCATTTAGGAAAAACCGCCCTCAGTACACCCGACCTTGATCAAATCCTGATCTTCCCGTCCTCGGCAGTTAAATCGAACACGAGATTAGCGCGTTAGACTATGCGGGCGCTGAGGTGGGTAAAAAATTACTATTATTATTATAAAGTATTGATTATTAAGGTTAATATAAAAGACGCGTTTTAAGTCGAAATGGCCTTAAAAACCATAAGTGGTACTGAGGGGAGATAGGATCCTAGCTTTCCCTGGATGACAGAACTCTTAGCTTCACCCACGGTTTAATCTAATAATGAAGGCATTTTTAAAATATATTTTTAGACGTTTGGAAATAACGATTTTTTTAGAATGGTTTTCTGGGAAGTGTTTGACATGACAAATAACAATGTTTGTATTTTGTTTTTCTGAAAAGTTTTTTTTAGCACCGCGTCCTACTACCCGTTTGGATTATACGCCTATGTACTAATTACACTATTAGTTTAGGGATGAGGTAGGTATGATTTAGGGGAAATGCACCCACATTAGCGTGGAAAGAGAGTGTGAAACCATTTAGGAAGAACCCCTTAAGTAGATCTACACCCAGCCTGGATATGATGCCTGATCTGACAAGCCAACAAGACTATTATCAGATTGACAATTAGATTGCTTGCTTGCCTATGTGGGCTGGGAAAAGCAGCCAAGAATAATTAAAAGAAATAATTTTTGAAATTAATATAATTAGTTTACACTGATATTTAAGTAAGTTTGTTATAAAGTTCACCAACCACTAGCAATATTTGTATAGTAGGGTGTCGAACACAAAACCGTTTTGGATATATTATATAAATAGATATCATGAAATGTACTAAAACCAATGAAAATCTTTCCAAACAAATATAAAATAATTTGATGTTATTGGTTTTAAAAATGAAAAGTGTTAAATTGTAATTGTGATGGATATAATACAACTTGTCATTATGGCTGGCAATGGCTTACGACAGTTTTTTCGATTGCTTTAATTACGAAAGTGGGTTAGATTAGTTTTGAGCCCTAGATCACCTTAAAAATGTGTTTAGAGAAATATATTATTAAAAAAAACACTTCACACAGTTTAGGTCTAATTAGTCTGATTTGTAGCTAATAAGCTCATTCAAACATAATGTTTGCTAGTTTTTAATTTTTTTCCCCCTTTATGTATCTCCTTTTCTTACGAAACTATAGTTTCTAGAACACCTTCTATAATTATTTTCTGAACTAATTTTCTATTGGTTATATATTTTTTTCTTGTATTGGTTATAGGCGTGTAGTTTATAGTGGATGTGGAATAGTTCAGCCCAATCAAAATTAATATTGTAAAATACATTATATATAATCCAAACAAATCAAAAAAATCTCATCAATCACAGAAGAACGTTATTGTCTATAACATGATTATTCAAAGAATGCCATAACATGGTACCAAAGTATTTAATAAGCAATAGTTATAATTTTTAATATTATAAACGAACCCACCCGAACAAAACTTAACTTTTCAGGCATCAAAGCATATTTTTTTATGAAATTTCGGGATTCTGAAATATTACATTTTTCAAACTATTTAAAATATTAATTTATTTTAGGAAATGCTTCCCCATGTACCAATTTTAAATTAGATCATAATTATTTTTAGAAACAAATCATTTTTAAAGTACCCATTTATTATTATTTTAAAAGAAACACGAATAAATTTTTCTTTTAATATATATTAACTTAGTGATAGTGCTGCTCTCTAGTAAACACGGAATGAGTTAAGGAGAGTCTCAGCTGCTGCCATCTATCGGACAAGAGGCACCGAAATTAAATGGATACAATTCAAGATTTTGTGGATATTATGAGAATGTATACAAATCAGACTTTTTATTTGTGATGCTTGTTTAAGAAAATGTTTGAATGGAGACCATTCAGCATGTATACAATTCAGGATTTTGTGGATATAATGCAAATAATTACAGTGGATACAAATCAGTATTTTTGTTAAAGTCGTTTATTTGAAAACTGTCTGAATGGAGACCATTCAGAATGGATTCAATTCAAGATTTTGTGGATATTATGAGAATGGATACAAATCAGACTTTTTATTTGTGGTTCTTGTTTAAGAAATGTCTGAATGGATTAAGTCGTCTCGAAATACAAAGCAAGGATAAGAAACCCAGTTCCTATCTTGATTCCTGACAGCCACATCCTTTCCTGTACTGACGCCAACCAAGAATCTACTATGACGTGGATCTCAAGTTTCTCGGCGAATGCAGTCGCCGAATGGGTGTCTTCTTCCCCCGCCTTTATTAGGACGATTAGATGTTAACTTCGTCGAGTCAAAAAGGAAAACTATATTCCAAATACATGTAGCTGAGCCACGTCATGGTTTGGCTGGCCGCATTCCTCATTCGCTCTCTCTCTCGTACAGGCGTGTAGTTCCCAAACCTTACCGGTCGCTTTAACCGTCGCTAAGGCTGTGTCACACTGTACTACTTTACTAGCCGCTACAGCGACTACTAAGTAGCCTAGTGTGACATAAAAATAGCGGCTACTACACCTAATTTCATAGCTGAGGGAACTGCAGGTCTTATGGAGAAAAGATTTATCTTCGCTCTCTCTCTGGTACAAGTTGCCAAACTTTCTAGCTTTCGGTTGTTGGAATGTGAGGGGGGAGGGTTTACTTGGAAATCCCTCATTGTAAACAATGCGGCATGAGGTGGTTGGGGGGTTCAATTGACAGGTAAAAGCATTTCCTATCGGTGTACAGCCTTTTCTAGAAACATTACCTATTTCCACAATCGTAATTTTTTCAAGATTGAAGTTTATTAACGTTTCTCTATTCCCTCCGTAATTATGCTTAAAATATTTTATGTATAAAGCTTTTTTTCCTCATAATTAATATACAAACAAATATATTACAACATGCATTTTATAAACATTATATAAACTATAGTTCCACAACCTTACTGTAAAAATACAAAACACGCAACCAACACATACAGATACACACCAAATCTTAACGTGATCAATAACACATATTATTATACACAGAGTACTTATAAAATATGAGTGTTTATTTAGTCAATGTTTTTGAGCTAGCTATTAGGAACACGATAAACAGACTGCTGTAACTTTACGACTGTGCTGGAGGAAGAAGCACCAATTAGTGGCAACAACGACAGCCCAGCATTGCCAAATTTGATATACATTCGAAGGAAGACTCATCACGGAAAACAAAAGAATGACAACGCTGTTGCTCAATAGTAAGCATGCAGTTCCCTCAGCAATGAAATTAGGTGTA